>JBCFXI010002268.1:0-26270 GCA_038496175.1 Ampulex compressa | reverse complement strand
TATATATATATATACATATATATACATATATGTATATTTTACTTTAGTTTACTGTACGATTTTTCTACAACAGAAGTATACAATTTTTTCAAGCCGCACATAATTCATTTTAATAGCTTAAATACTATTCATAATGCTTTACGATATGCTACTATGTGATTTTAACATTTATTTTTTTTCTATCAAATTAATTTATAATATCCTGTGAAAGAAATTATTAATTAGGAATATTATATACTCGGTGTCGAAGTAAAATATTTCTCTTTGATCCCTCTCGTACAGATCATAGGTCAAAGCAAAGAGAAAGACAATATAAAAAACCAAATTAAAGTGTCAGAGAAATCAATGATATGTAATGCCATTTTTATGGAGTTTTTATACTACAGTGGATGGATTCTTGATTCAAGTTTGTCGCGCGGTATCGCTGCGAAAAACAGTAGAAAGCATGACTGTTACATACAAATAAAAATCGTAAAATTATTTTTAAAAAAAGCTTTATTTGTTTGTGTTATCATAAACTGTTTTGAAAGATGTGTTCTTTTTCCTTTTACCACAATTTTTAAATGGATAATAAAATATCAGATGTTGGATGTGCAGTATTACTATGCACCAGTATTCTGTTAAGTCTTTCAAACCCAAATTTTTGGAAGATTTAATATCGTGGTATACTTTAATCTGAAATCTTAGTAACCAGCGTACATAACAAGAAAGCACAATAGCACATTCTATAACATGTACATTTTGCATCAAAAACTCAGTAATATTCCCTGAATTACGCACCTTTTGTTTTTGTTTGCCCAGCATTTTAAGGTTCTGCAAAAATTGCAAAAAGAAATTAACTTACTTCGACCTACTTACTTAACGCCCTATAATAATTCTCCGTTTTTATTCATTCATGAGTACAAATGGTGGGAGGGATTTACTTTTCAATTTGATGCATTATCTTAGAATTCTTTTTTATATATTTATACTTTCAACCTAGAAACTTAGCTTAATCCACCATAATTAAAAATTCAATAGTAAAAAAAGGAAAAAGGACAGATGTGATTATCATCAATTTAGTTAATAGTTATATGGTAGTTATTTATTTCACAACAATCTGAAAATTATAGACAAAAGGATGAATCCGTAAACGAGGAAAAATGATAGTTGAAAGTTATTATGAAATTCGTAAAATCAGGTGAACATGTAAATAATCTATACTGGTACAAACATGTACAATAATCTATACTGGTAGATTAAAAAACACAGACGAATGATTTATACATTTAACTAAAATCTATTACGTTAACATAAAATATTATTAAACATCATTGCATTATCGCTCTTTGTGATAACAAAGCTAAAAAGACGTTTCATTCGGATTAAGAGCCTCTCAATTAATTTATTGAACGTCACCATCGCATTTGCGTGATCCTCATCAAGCTGAGAAAATAATGGGTAATTGGAAAAAAAATAGTATAATATGAACTTATGATAAAATAAAATGCGGAAGTAAAACACCTAATAAGACGGTGAAACGTGGGTAAAATTAAAAAGAATAATGGAAACTATTTACAATGATTATCGGTCTTACTCGGAGAAGAGGGATTCACCGTCAATCGATGAAAATAGTACAGTAAGAATGTAGTGTGTGAGTTGTAACGTACGCCGGTGCCTCTCTCAGGAAGGAGGGAAAAAAAGACCAAGAGGAAAAAAGAAACGAAACAGCCAGAGAACGCGCGAGAACGTTCGACGGGCCCAGAATAACCTAACAATAGATACTGTGCAAAGAATTAGGAAACAAAACCCTAGCCAGTGAACCACACACCGGAGTCCTACGCGCCAAATACCCTTGTCGCTAGATAACGGGCAGCCGTCAAACGTCCTCGATAAACAAAGCGGCAGGACAAATCCTCGACTAGCAACTAACAAAATGACCGCGTTAAACAATTTCTCTGGTTAGCGAGGGGGTAGCCCAAGGGAAGGGATTCCCGGTCATATAAGGGAGTTTTTTTGGGAGCGCACAGACACTACTATACGAGTTTTCACTGCGGTTAGACGCGACAGTAACGTTCGCGACAGTCTCGATCTCCCTGCGCTCAAGTTTTAACTAGTAAGATACATTTATATATTTCTGTTAAATTCATTTTAACTTGGAATTCTGTCTAACGAATTTCGGGGGATGCAGAAACCTAAGATATCCTCGAATTATCTGAGCCGCATTAAATTTGCGTATCGAAATCTCTTGAATATCGAAAGGACCTGGAATTTCAGACAATCCCGGGCAATCTGAGGCGCATTAAATTTGCGTATCAAAAACCCTGGAGAATCTGATTTTCTAAGTAACTGTTTTGAAACAAGGGTTAGCCGGAGGATCCGAAATGCATTCGTTGCGCATAGGAAATCCCGACAAGTCCCTTACGCGTCCTGACTCGAATCGTTTACGGAAAGTTTGAGGCGCATTAAATTTGCGTATCGGCGGCCCCAAACGTTTCAGTCAGTTTGATGAGTAAACGTCTTAAACGAAAAACGCGTGCCGGGCAGATTTTCAAGACCAGACATTTTTATAGTAAACTAGAGAAAGCAATAAAAGCCTTTATTGTGGAAGAAGATTTCGTTGATATCCTTCTTCAACCTCCAAAATTCGCCCAACGTGTTAATTAATCTGCCTCATCCCGGGGGAGTGTCGCGTAGACACGCTTGACCCGAAACCGTAATGATCTTTAACTTAAAATCTCGATAAATAAATCGGGAAGACGCGAAATCGCGACATAAATTCGACGGTCGCGGATAGTCCGTAATATAATTCTGGTTACAGCGGCGCGATAGTCCGTGACAGAGTGAAAATAGCAAGATAAAAAGGGGTTCAACTTACTTGTGTTTCATGAGTAACGTTATATAAGATAGAACAAATTACGAGTAATTTATGAGATTTATAAGATTAAAAAAACTTAACAATATTCCATACGGTATAACAAATGAAAGAAAAGTAAAGATGTATGTTACGTGCCCGCAACCTCTGTGCGCAATTTAATGATGCACAGCTATTTTAACTTATTTTATGAGTGACAACAAGTATTTGTAAACAATAATAGAGTTTATTGAATTTCGACAATCGTGTAACAAGCGGTGTAAACCGACAACTTAAATGATATGGTGTACTAGATACGAAGTGTTTACGCAGACGTTAATTTGATGAGTTATGTGTGATTGTATGTTGCGGTAACTGATTACTTACATGATGCTGTGTATTGGCGACAGAATGTTTAAGCAGACTTTGCTATTGATTGTGTTCTTAGGTTGACATTTTGCGACTAATTGCTGGTAGTCTTGTTAATTTGCAAGTTACTACTTGATTGTTTAAAATATGGGAAGGACAGGAAAAGGAGGAGGATCTGTGCGGTAGAAGATTTGATTTTAAAAATTACGGAGAGGGAAAATGTATTCCCTGATTGCGTATGTATGTACATTCTGAATTATTGATTTGTTTCACGACCCCTGAAGGGGAGAAAGGGGAAGCTGGAATACGACCGTGGAGTTGCCAGGCGGCAGGGGCCAGCTGGGCCTGATTTATCGACTCTACGATCGACATATGCGCGACTTACAAACTGCGTGAAACTTATAACCATGATCAGTGAAATATATATTGATATATTTAGCTGCATTGTTCATAGAAATAGGCGAACATAATATTACGGAACCTAATAGAACTTATTGCCAGTATAAGAAGATGAAACAGGAGGATGTTAGCTTTAAAAATTGAAAAACTGTCCTTCAAGAACAACCTTTTGCATTTGAGTTGTTTCGTAAGACTTTATAATATCAATTACTTCACAGATTGTTCAAACACAGAATAGTTTTGTCCGTGCAAAGTTTCGCTCAGATGCAAAAGTTTCTTTTTGCAAGACATTTTTTCAATTTTTGTAACTGACACCCTCGTGTTCCATCTCCTTATACTGGCAATAACTTATGGTTGGTTCCGTAATATTATATTCGCCTGTTTCTATAAACAATACTACTAAATATATCGATATGTATTACGCGGCCATGGTTTAGAGTTTCTGCGCAGTTTGTAAATCGCGCACATGTCGATAGTAGAGTCGATAAATCAGATTCAGGCGGTTCCTGTCGTCTGGCACCTCCACGTCGTATTCCAGTTTCTCCTTGCTCCCCCTCAGAGGTCAAGGAACAAACTAATGATTCAGTGTATACATATTCTCTATCAAGTCTAAATGTAGATGCACATTTGGAAAAACCCTACATATCATTAGATTTATTAAAAGAGAAAGTGCAATGCTAAAGAGTATGTTATGGTGGTCAAGAATCATAAACCCTCGAGACTCTTTAGTTAAAATGGGAATTCTCAATCTATTGTTTTGTCCACATTTTCAATGATTTTATCAGCTCTAGATTACTTGAAATATGTAGACCATCTATTGTCTGTTTTGTGTCGCGATTTTGTTTACTTATTAGTTTTTCTCCAAAGGGTATGCATTATCGTAGGAACAATGTTAACTGTGTGTTAAAAGTGCGACGCAACATACTCCCCCCGTTGAAAGGATACGAACAGTAATAAAATGATATATGATGATACGATTTGGTAACATTTATCGATTAATAAGATTAAATCAAGTAGTTGTGCGAGGACTGATTATTAATTGTTTATTTTCAAAGCTATAATGCACTTTTTCAAAGTTGTAAAATGGTTCTTTTCAAGTTGTAAATGGTTCTCCAAATTTACACCTACTGAGTAGGAAAATTAGGCACAAAGTCGTCCGTAACAATTAAGATGTACAACAATTTGTAAGGGAATCAACTTACTACTTATTATGCGTAAACGGCGGCTAATAACGTAACGAGATCTAGTACTTTTTAATTTTGAGTTTATCTGAAAGATTGTTATATGCAGAGTTAAAGTTTTGAGTGTCAGTTTGCAAATTTATCGCAAATGGTTCGGAATTGAGATGTAACATGTCTGACTTGGATCTTTTGTAGAAATACGAATTATGTTCTACACTTTTAGCATTATTAAAATCAAAGTTACGATTGAGGCGCTTGTGATTCGGTGCTCCCAATCCGACGAATAATACATTTTTGCTGATTTGTCTTTGATTTCATCCTTTTTGATTATTTCAAATAATTCCACTTTTCTCATATTCTCCTCGCGAGGAATATTATTATGTATCAACCATTAAATCATTCAGTTCTTCGAGCCGTATTCTGATGGAACTTTATTTTCTTAGACGCTATAATATGGAGCATTGCTCATAATTTTCATCGATTTTTCTAGGTTTTTCGATTCAAACCTGTTTTGATACTAGCGGTTCTTTTCCATTTGTAACCCATTTTTCCAGGGAAAATGCATTTTTTTGTATTGCCGTTAATAAGTTGATACATATAGGAACATTATGTATTTCTTAATAAAATTTAGAAGTTATATTGCTTCTGATTTTTTCTCCTCGTCAGACATTTTTTTGTCACGTGATTTCTTAAAACTTTCCGGAGATGATAAGCCTTGCTCGTCTTCAGAAGCTAACTTTTCTTTCTGGATTTTAATGATCGACAAAAATAATAAACCAACGTAGTCGGAGACACGGTGTATAGCTTGCTTCAATGGATGAAGGAGTTCGTTTTTCGTTGATTCTTCTTCGTACTTGCTTATAATTTGCCAAATTACGTTTCGTGCCCTGTTTTACGTGATCTGCCCTTGTTTATATTCCGTAACAAAAATCATAACTTTTCTATAACTACCCTCAAGGAAAACTGTAACAAATTCTGAAAGACGCTCTCTATAATTACTGTCTGCAACAAATATAATTGGCTCTACACTGTCTTTTGGTCCTTCTTATATCAATATCTCAGCCTTTAGATGCGGTAATTTATGAATTACACTTTTGTTGAATTACACAAACGGGTTCTCATTCTTAAAACTTCCTTGGGATTATCAGTTTTAATCCTTCGTTCTTCATGGCTATGTATACCAATAGGACTAAAACATCATAAAACTGATACCTGTTCAGATCAGTAACAGGAATGTGTGGAAATTCCGTGTAACGTAATTATAATTTACCATTTGTGCTTGCGGAATTTACGCCTTATTAGAGATTGTTATCTATCTATACCTTCATTCAGATTTACATATAAGACTTACTTGCAATGATAAATCGGAAAGTTTCAGTTCCCGTTCAACTCTCCATATCCAGTCATTAGTATAACCATAATCCTACCATAACCATATTATATGGCGACGAAGGTGCCCGGTGGTAGTGATAATCTTCAAAGTTTATCTTAATTTTCTATCGGGCTGGAAGGGTATTCGCGATGCAGAATACCCTTCCTGACAGACACAAAATAAGGATAAGTACTTTAGAGAAATGATTCATGATTATAATTTAAAGTTAACGAAAATCTATTTATAGATTATGTTAAAGGTTAAACAGATATTTTACTTGATTGAATAAAAACTTTTTATTTGCGCTGTAAAATCCATATATCCATAGATTTAAATATTTGCGATAAATCGTGAAATCTAGTAGATTCTCCGCAAGTACGGGGATCTTTCTGCTGTGCAGCTTTTGACGTCGGCAGCTTAAACATGGCGAGTAGGGAAGCGGCAAAGGAGGGGATACACGTACCAAGCGAGAGACCCCTTTGTCCCTATGCCGTCATAGAGGTTTTCTTAGCCGTTTTCAATAGCAGGTACAGACGGACCTATTAATTTGTTCCAGGACCCCTGAAGGGGGGCAAGGAGAAGCTAGAATGCGATCGTGGACGTGCCAAGTGGCAGGAACCGGCTGGACCTGGTTTACCGATTCTACGTTCAATATGCGCGCGATTTACAAACTGCGCAGAAACTTATAATCATGGTCGATGTAATACATATTGATGTACATTGTAGCATTGTTCATAAAAACTGGTGAATATGATATTACGAAACCTAGTATAAGTTATCGACAGTATAAGGAGATGGAAAATGAGGGTATTAGCTTTAAGCATTGAAAAAATGTCCTCCGAGAAGAAACTTTTGCATCTTAGTTGCTTCGTATATCTTCCTAAAACCAGTGGCTTCACCAATTGCTACAACAAAGCAACTAAGATGCAAAAGTTTCTGCTCGGAGGACATTTTTTCAATGTTTAAAGCTAATACCCTTATTTTCCATCTCCTTATACTGCCAATAACTTATATTAGGTTTCGTAATATCATATTCACCAGTTTTTATGAATAATGCTACAATATACATCAATATGTATTACATCGACCATGATTATCAGTTTCTGCGCAGTTTGTAAATCGCGCGCATATTGAGCGTAGAATCGGTAAACCAGGTCCAGCCGGTTTCTGCAACTTGGCACCTCCACGATCTCATTCCAGCTTCTCCTTGCCCCCCTTCAAGAGTCGCGGAACAAATTAATGGGTCCATCTACACACACCGAATCAGTAATTTGTTCCGTGACCCCTCAAGTGGGGCAAGGAGAAGCTGGAATACGACCGTGGCGGTGTCAGGCGGCTTGGGCCAATCAGTCCAGATTTATAAACTCTGTGATTGACACGCGACATATTTAATTGTATTATTCATACATTCGTGAAAATACAACATTATAGAGCCTAATATAACTTATTGATAGTTTAAGAAGGTAGGAAAAGAACAAAATATCTTTTAAAATTGGACAGCCGCCTGACACCGCCATGGTCGTATTCCACCTTTTCCTTGCCCCACTTGAGGGGTCACGGAACAAATTATTGATTCGGTGTGTACATACTTTTCAGCGAGATAGAGAGACAGACGACGGAAAGCCTTGGCACACTGTGACCTTCATCTGCAAACAAATGATGATGCAGTAGGAGGCCGTGGAGTGGATTCATGAGCAGGAAAATCCTGCGCGATGCATTGGCTAGAAAAGACCGTTTTTTTTTTATTATCATCTTGAAGTTACAAGATAGCGAACCCTTTCATTTTGTGCAGTGTAGACTATTAGTATTTGAGAAGGAGCTGGCTCGAAGTATTTTCCACGACTTTCTGGAGAAAGGTATTATCTACCCTAACAAATCTGAATACACGTCCCCGATCGTTTTAGTGAGAAAAAAGAATGGCAAGGTGCGCATGTACATCGATTATAGTGCATTTAATAAATTCGTCATTAGGGGCAGTTGCTTTGCCAGTGATTGTGGATCAAATAGACATTTTAAATGACAAAAAGTATCTTTCTCTATTAGATTTTTGGGATGGTTTCCATCACATCAAAATGGCAGAAAATACAATTAAATACATATTTTTCGTAACTTCCTTAGGATAATTTGGGTACATAAAAATGCCTTTCGGATTAAGGACTGCGACGTTAAAATTTCGAAAACTTGTTATTGACGTTTTATGCAAATTTATTATGACCAGAGATGTAGCTATATATCTAAACAATTTTCTAGTACCCACTAAAACACTAAAGGACCATTTCATAGTGGTGAAAAAAAATTTTAGAAAATTTTCAGAAAATAAATTGATGTTAAAGGTAAACAGGTGCAAATTTTTTTACACAAAAATCGCGTGTCTAGGATATGTGATTTATAAGGAATGCGTCAAGCCGACGAAAGCAGGAATAAAAGCTGTCGATGGCTTCCCAATTCCGTGAAACTTTCACGATATATAGCGATTTGTAGGTTTGTGCGGTTACATTTGGAAATTTATGGAAGACTTCTCGATTATGGCCAAATCGCTTGAATTTGGCAACCGAGAAATAATAAAGGCATTAATGAAATTAAAAATAAAATTGGTAGATGCATCCTCGAAATAAAACCGAATTACATTCAGACATTGGTAGTCTGATATTCAGCGTCGTATTGCTGCAACGTAACGGAGATCAAAAACTGCATCCAGCATTTTAATTCTATGAACAAGTGCCCACAGCTGAAAGTAAATATCATAGTTACATACTCGAAACGTTAAGCAATAATTTGTGCCATGAAATGATTCAGAATCAATATATCATATATGGTATCAAGTTTAATATCATCACAAACTGTGGTTTTCTTAAATTGACTCTAGACTAAAAGTGTAATAAAAAGATATAAACGCTAGGATATCTTGATGGGTTTTACAGCTACAAAAGCATGATTATGTTATGGAAGATAGATTTGGCACACGGATGATGCGCATAAAGCCACACGAACCACATACTTATTGTTGATGGTAATCCTTTTGGAATTAATATGGTTATTTGTCAAAGGAGAATACCATCTTTAAAGCTTTGTAAGGAAAATTACAAAATACAAAGAACAGGTTTTTCCAAATGAGAAACGGTATTATTTATCGGAAAAGCGAAGATGATATTTTCTTTCATGTACCGGAAGGAATGGAAAAGAACGTAATGTGTAAATAACACGGTGAAATGGGCCATCTAAATGTAGATAAAGTATACAATTTAATACGGAAAATGTATTGGTTTGCAAATTGAGAGACAAAGTCAGTAGTCGCATAAAATCTGTTTGAAATGCGTTTTGTACTTAGGAAGTGTAGGGTAACTACCAGGTATAGTTGCATAGTATTCCGAAAAGAAACATGCCACATTAGATTATCCATATTAACCACTTTAGCCTTATTAACAAGTCTCACTCAGGAAAATCACATATATTCTTTGTTGACGTCGTGTACGACGAATCTGGCTGCTCGTTGAACCAATATTCCGTCGAATGCGTTGAAAGAATGCTGAAAGAAAAACAAGCGTGTCTATTTCTCTCTCTCGTATCCGCGATCAACCCTTGACCCGGCAAGAAGACCGTAGTGCGTGTATCGATGGTTGGGCGAGTGTCGCTGAATAGCTATTTTTGGGTGATCTTTCCCGTAAACAACTGCTGCTCCCAGTAATGGTGGCGTTCCAAAAGGCAGATCACCTTGCCATATAAGGTTTTCGGACCACGACTAGTTGAGTGGCATCACGGGATCCAGAGTCAAGGTTCGAGAATTCAGTACTCACGATATAACAACAATGTATATATTTACATATTGAATGACAAGGTTGACTATGAACGAGTCGCTCAGTGTAATAAACTTTTACGATTGATATAATGAATGGCTACCTCCAGACTGAGGAATTGCCTATCGAATAGTATTACAGTGTCGATTGATAGAATTTCTTGATAAGATTCTTGGTTATCTCTAGATTGAGGGATCGCCTATCTGTGTGTACTTGCGTGATGTTTGAATAGAAGTTCCCTACGATTCTCGGCTACCTCTAGTTGAGGGATCGCCTATCGATCTGTATCGCTTGAATAAAAGTTCCTGTTTGTTGGAAGAACGTTGCCCATTTAACTGGCTCTGAAGATGCCAGTTTGGTGGGACGATTCTGCATGGGTAGAGCTGATGGTCCCGATAAGAGTTTTTCGCGTTTGTTAATTAATTTTTACCTGAATAAGCATTTGTTCACCAGATGTTTTATGGTTATTTTGACCAGGTCCTTGCCTGGTCACCCTTTGCTTGACTTTTCTATAGAGTAATAAAACATCTAGTGACAACTCGCCGGTATGCCTCACCGTTAATATACGAAGCAGTAACATTCTTAGTCATAGATGCATTTTGTATCTGTACATTACATCCTATATGTCTACAAACGTACGTTTTTCCTCTCATGCCTTACAATACACCCATGCAACCCAGCCATGTCGATGAGCCCCAAAGAGAATATCCGCAGAGACAACGGAAAGAGGCTACATGCATTCGTCACTCCTCTTGCGTTTCTTAGCATCAACCGAAGGGGATAAAGATGGATCCATAGATCGGTATTCGGTTTTTGGTTGACACCTAATTTGGCAGCTTCAAAAAGAGTTCTAGAGTCTGCGGATAGGAACTAAGGATGTATATTACACTTTGAATATGACTCTTAGAAACATAGTAGACGAGGAACGACGAGTAGCCGAGTCAAAACTTCGGGTATTAGCACGTTAAACGTCAGGTGAGCCACCGGTGACTGCCAGCGCACTTCTAAGCAGCGCGTGTGACCTAATGGGGATTTCCTTATCAATTCATATGGCACTCAATGTAATAAAAATATAAATATAATTTATTAAAACAAGGTAAACAAAGGTGAGGTTTACTTGTACATTGATTACAGAAGATTGTCATTTTTCACGTTAAATTCGTGAACTTGTATTATAACATTAAGACTATAAACGAACCCAGGATACGAATCTAAAACAGTATTTATTCTGATTGAAAAAGTCACCTGACGCATTTATTTATACTGCGGCTCGTTTATCGGCGAGCAGTTCCGAGTGACCCACTTGACGACTAACTGTGACCTAAACGGAACGGCACGTAACACTAGCGTGGCGCTTAACGTGTTAAACAAAACCGCTGATATCCACGGCTATTACGGGTACCTCGAACCGGCGTGTCGTATGTACAAACCGAACCACGGCATTGCTCTGGCTAAATTTTTTATTTCATGCTAATTCACGTAACGATATCGAATTTAAAGTAAATCACTCTGATAGAGTCAAACCGTTAGAGATTTTACGTTTTGCTTTAATTTAATTTTTTATTTCAGGAAGGAATTCCATCACTATCATATTAAAATAAACAATTTCTTTTACTATCGCCAAAAAAAGCCATCTCTGTAGAGTTCATGATCGTGTACTCTCTAGGAGATCAGCTGACCACTCACAGCTCCAAAAGTATTTCTTTCCTAAAATCACTACCGCAATTCTAATGCTTGCATATATTCGGGAACGAGGTCTAAACGGAGTACACATTTGTGTAACCTCCTAACGATCATCCGACTTGTTCGTACACAGATGCGGGTGCTCTGTATTCTTGGGAAAGCGATTTCTGTCGAGTTTGCATACATGCGTTCTCAAAGAAACCGTTTGACTTGCTAATACAGTGAGAAGCATTCCTCATAACATGCCAAAACGTGTTAAAAAATGCTTCATACTCACTGTGGCCTCGTTACTATTATTAGGGAGGAGCAAGAACGAAAAGCCCTGGGCCTTTTCTAAATTAACTAAAAATTATTGGCAAAAATTTATGGCCGATATAAATGAACATAAATTTCGTAGGTCAGTATGACGGACAGGTAATATTAATAAGATCATAATTCAACTTTGCTATAGCAACCACCAAACAGGCTCTGTTTATTGGAGAAGGCGCGAGTACATTAGGCCTTCTCATAAACAAGTGATGAAAATATTTTTAAAAAACCAAGTGTACGGATATAGATTACTGAATTGATCAAATTGCACCCTACTAAAACGACTAGGAGTTAAGAGATAATAAATAATTTCTAGCAATATTTTATGTAAGCCTGACACTATTATATCCGACAGAACAATAATAGTTGTTTTACTTCAAAGAACTACGCTACTTCTTCGTCACAAACCAACGGGCAAATATAGAGCGGTTTAACATAGTTGCCGCCACGTCACCCATATTTGCCTGACGGGTATGCTTCCGTAGGGGCCCCGTCAGCCAAATATGATTGACGTTCTTTTTTGACGATTACGGGATATTTCCTGCGCGAGAATGGACCATTGTAAATAGGGTTTGTTGATCAACATCTAATATGCGGTGTGCATACTAGACCCATCCAAATCATCAGTCCGATAAATGTTTTTATTTTTTCGGAAGTGGTGAATTTCTAACTATTCAGTAGAGCGAGCTCGGTCATTTTACCAGAAATATTCTATATAAAATCAAATAGCAACACAATTAATTTACAAACAGACAGAAATATGCTTAGCAATACATATAACCGTATTTTCACTGTATTAAAATTCAAGAAAACATAAAAAACTCTTCTGTGCCCCAATCACTCATGGTTATACCACTCAATGTATCCTCTCATTGCAATTTTAAGGTTTGCCGCCTCTGCCATATTAGCTTTTCCGTTTCCTCCATCCCAACCGTCAATCTCCTCCCCTGTGTATTTATCTTTTTGTCACTCGATCTCCCTCTCCCCCCCCTCCCGTCACTCTTACGCCCATTTGTTCCTCTAGTTGTTCCCCTCGTTCTCCTGCTTCTACTCCTATCCTCGTATTGAGATCCCTTCCTATCAACATCCTGCTTCGCTCCTCTTTTACCTATTCACCCCCTTCCTCTATAACCACCTCTAATCTTTCCATTTTCTCCCGTATATCATTATTCTCCATCTCTGCCCCCTCATCCTTCCTATCCCTAACTCCAACAACGCTTTTCTCCCGTTTCTCTATACCCCCTCTCTTCTGTTACATTTCTTTTCTCACCCCCATCACAATCCTTCCATTATCGCCCCCCCCCCTTTATTCTCCTTCCTTGTCCACTGCATCCTTCATACAAATCTCCTTGGTACCTTTCCTTTAAATCTTTCCTATCCCTTCTCCTCCCCCCACGTCTCTCCCAGTCCCGTCACATCCCATTCATTCAGTTCTTCCCAAAATTCCTTATCCTTCTCTCTCAGATCTACGAGATTCCAAAAACCTACCTTTCATTTACACACCTTTCCGGCCCCCATCCTCATTTCTTTCACCTTGTTACTTATCCACTTCTCCCCCCTACTGTCCCTTCCCCCTTCGCCTTCTCGCCTTCTCTGACCCTCCCTTGCTCGTCGAGTAGTGCTCCATCCTCCTCTCTCCAACACTACCATTTTTCCCCTAACTTTATCTTTCGTGCGCTCGTCCAAATTTTCATCCCTGTCTCCGCCACCGTTTTCCTAGCTATTTCCCTAATTTTTATCCAGCCTTCCTCTCTCTTCACGTGAAATCCTCCTCTATTCTTTCCCCTGTTCCCCTTCAGCTTTTTCTTCTTTTCAAATACCTCCCATTTTTAGTCCCCGTTCTGTAATTTCACTAGGACTATTTCTCTCCCCTTTACGTTGCCTCCTCCTACTCTTTCTATCTCCTCCACCTTCATTTTGGCATCTATCTCGGTTATTAATTTCTCCTCCGCCTCTCTTCTTCTCGCCTCTTTCCCCTTCAAACCTTCTTCTCCATCTCGCTCACCCTTCTCTCTAAGGCCTTGACGTTTTCCCCGCTATTCTCCCCTCCCTTTCCTTCTCTTCTATTCTCCTCAGTCTGTCCGTCACCTCTCTTATCTCTCTTCGCAGTTCTTCCATCTTCCTCTTTTCCTCCTACTGATGCTCCTCATTCCCTCGTTTCAATTCCTCTATTTGCCTCCTCATCTCCCCTTGTCCTTCCCTAATCATATTCTTCACCTCTTCCTTCCATTCCTCCATATCCGCCATCCACCCCCTCCCCATCCCCTTAATGGGGATCTCTCTGTCTTCCCGCTTCTAGTGAATGCCATCTTCTCATCTTCCCTGCTAGCAAACAGGTCTTCGTTTCTCCTTTTCCCGGGTTCTCTAATTAGGCTGATACTTGCGTCTATCTTCCTCATTCTACTCTCCTTCTCCTACTCACACGCCTACTCCGCCCTCTGTCATTCGTTTTACGCACCCTCCCCTTCTTCCTCCCCTATTCAACTAGTCCCGTTCACGCTCCTAACCTCAAACTTTCACTCCGTACTCTGGTACTCCGTACCTCTCTTCGTCAATACCCTCCACATATCCTTGCTATTCCACCTTACCCTTACTCGCTCCTCTGTTTCTCCAAATCCTTCACTACGCCCACGAGCTCACTCTACTCTCTATATTACGCTATTCCAAACCACGCTTTTTACATCTGTCCAAACTCTACTGCGCCAGAAACGGAAATCTTAGAACTCGGCATAGTTGGACGCATAATCTGTTAATATGGAAATAAAAATGTTTTAAGCACTCCCAAGTACGGAAGTTTGTATAGGGAGTTTGATTACTTGGAGTGGTTGATATGATACATTCTATGAAATGCCAAAAATTGTGGACTACTTATATGAAAATATTTACATGTATAGAAACATTAGAATCTTAAAACAAAACATATGATTTATGATTGATTATAATACTATGATATGATTATAAACTATGTACAAAGAAGAAACAAGAAAGGTATTTCAACCAGTTATTCCATTGCTCATAAAACGATGGCCATCACCCCCGATAGAGTTACTCCCCGTCGGTAGCGGAAGGGAACTATTTTATAATTGTTTTTCTGCGATTGATAAATCAATATATCGATGGACCAGGTACTACGAAATATGAAGCGCCTCAGTCGCCAACACAAATGTGTGGAAATGTCAGCAATTGTTATAGATTGATACAGTTAAAAAAGTTAATAATGAAGAAGAAATCATATAAAAAAGAACACATTGTAATAAACTGTCAACAATCCCTGAGGTTACCAAGCAACCGATAATATTTACTCGTCTGAACCGACATGTCTGCGTATAAAGTATTTTTTAACATAATTCAGGCCTTTATCGAAAATAGTTATGTTCTCCTAATTAATAGTGTGACCCATTACCAGAGGTGCTTTGATATAATATTGTATTCTAAAGAGAGGATATTTTTCTCATGTCTCTTTGCCTAGCCAACATAACAATGCATATATCATAGACCTTGCTTAATTTTATATCATATTGTTACCATTCTCACTATTATCAATCCTGTGTTTTCCAACTATTATTATTGAACTAAGGGCATGTGTTGGTCTTTAAGCGAGAGTTATTTTCAGTGGTGTCGTATATCTTTTGACTTCACAGTCGGTGTCGAAAATCAAGCAGTTCATCGTAACTGTCTTTCTTACAAGCCATAAAATATCTACAGCTGCAATTACATTTATATTTATTATGAATATAGATGTATTAGCTTGCTAAATTTCATAGGAAAAAGTGGGAGGCATAACCAATCTGCTCCAGTCAGTATAATGATGAAGATGGTATAAATGTATAACGCATACATGGCAAAGCAGAAGATTATGAAGAATGAGTTTCCTTCCTATTAATATGTACTCCTGATATGGTCACACCATATATAGTACGATTAAAGAAAGATTCCGGCTGTACAAGGCGGATATCAATTGCGTAATAAATCTTAAACCGTTCACGTCTTGCTAGAGTTTCAAATATATATAAAAACAACCCTTTTTAAGCAATCTATGATGCACCTTGTCTTTTCAAATGCAATAGCACATCGTTGCTTGATACTATTTATTTCAAGAGATTGTTTGAATTTCGATTTATACAAATGCTGTATAATGAAGTAATTATTCACTTCAGAAATAATGTAAGTTGAATTACTCATTGAAAAATGATTCTTCATTGAAAATTTAATTACAGTTATCTGCTTGCAACAACTTTTCTACATTTTGTCAAGTACTTAACGAGATTATCATTGTGTAAATTGGTGTTCCTCTTCAGTGCTGCAATTTTAGAATATCATTCTTCTACCACTTTATGTGTTTGAAGAATTTAGAACCGATTTGTTGAACAGTGGAATGGCCCGAAGCCTGGACGGTCTTCATTTCATTTGGGGCCTAAGCTGTTGGAACTGAAATTGTGAGGCAAAGGATTAAAAGTGCGAAGCGATGCTCGCTATGATCATTATCATGTAGTATCAAATGAATTTTATTAGTCAACAAAATTTGTTGAGAAATGACGATCAAACATCTTATTTCTTCTAAAAATTAACACAATTGTAACCGTTTGAAGTTAAAAGTCCAACAAATTTCACAACACAATCGGATAATATTTTGCTTATACCTTACAAAACGGGTGAAAAATTGAAATTATTAGGTCATTGATACTGAATAAATTTAAACATAAAAACAACTATAAATTCTTTAAGTGATTGAGCCATTAGAACTTCCGCTATTATGTACACCGTTTTGAAAAACATAGTTTTCAGATAAATGGATTTAAAGATTGAGGATGTAAGTTTTCTATGTTATTGAGAATTTTTTTGAACTTTGTGCTAATCAGCCATTGTTGCCTTATACGAAGTACTTTTACAGCTTCTTCTGCGATCAAGTCTCGAATCTGCAAGCAATGCGACCCTTTTGGACGTGTTGTGCACCGTTTTCTCGAACTTCTGGTTCTTATCAGCGAAAAACTCAACCAAAAGCGATTTGAGGTCACCGTTATTACTGAAATTTTTATCATTTAAAAAAGTTGTAATCTTCAAAATAAACGATAATCGGATGGTGCAAAGTCACGACAATATGGGGGATGCAACATCACTTGCGAACCAAGCTCCAATTGGACCATTATTGGACCGTTATCTTTTCCGATCAACGTTATTGTAGACGATCCAATGTTTATCGCCAGTTATAATTCGTTTCAAAAAAGGATCGATTGCATTACGTTTGAAATGCGTATCACAAATATTGATTCGTTGTGTTAGGTGAATTTTTTTCAATTCGTGCGCAACTCAAATATCGAGCTTTTTAACAAGTCCAAGACGTCTTATATGATTTTTAACTATTGTGCAATCTCTCACTCAGTTATATGACAATTCGATTCAATTATGGCTTCTTTTATCATCATCAACTTCAAAAGTTCGACCAGAACGTTGTTCACCTTCCAGTGAAAAATCTCCAAAACGAAATTTTTCAAACTAATTCTGACACGTGCGTTCAGTTAAAAAATCAGCACCATAAACTTCACATATCTCTTTGTGAGCCTCAGCCGCTTTCTTGTCTTTATGAAAATAAAAAAGTAAAATGTGTCGGAAATGCTTATTTTTGCACACCATGTTAAAACTGACCGTAAACCGACATTTGTAAACAAAATTACACACAATTTATTTCTATAGCAACCTAAAGATGTCGACTACCAAATCTGAAAAGAAAAAAGGTCTAGCATTGACAAAACATAACGAAACAAACATAACGCTATCTACTGGCGCAAACCGAAGTTACTTTCTTTATTAATTTATTTAACAGGCGGCGACTTCTAAGATCATTAGCCCCATTCTGAATCTTTATCCACTGCACCACTGTAGCTATCTATTTCTGTATTTTATGTTTAAAAAATGTAACGTGATATCAAAATGCTATAGGAGGAGAGGGGAGAAGAAGAAGGGGAAATAAGAGAGAAGGAATTCAGGACGGTTCTAACAAAAATAAAAGACGGGGCAGGGAAGTAGTGGAATGAGTAAGGATATATTGTAACAAAGTATGGAAGGAGGAGGAGTGGCCGGAAAAAGTAAAAGGAAGGGGTAGTGGTGCCAGTGATGAAGAATCAGGAAGAAAAAGTGGTAGAGGACTATAGACGGGTGACACTGATGCCAGCCACATACAGCGTGTAGGCGAGGATGTTGGCGGAGAGGCTGAGGCAAGAGGTACAAAAGAAGGAGATTATACGGGAGATCCAGACGAAGTTTAGGAAGGAAAGTGGGACAATGGATAATGTTTATGTACTAAATTATTTGATAAATAGGCAGTTGGGAAGGAGAGGAAGAAGGTTGTTGGTTTTTGCCATAGACCGGAAGGCGGTCCCCGATTCGGTGGGCAGAAGCGGGTTAGTGGAGATAATGAGGAAGAGTGAAGTCAGTGAGAAGTTGGTGAGGGGGGTGGAGACGATTATGAGAGAAACGAGAAGCAAGGTGAATGTGGGAGAAGAGGAGGGGGAGGTCTTCTGGACAGCAAGAGAGCTAAGGCAGGGTTGCCCTGTAAGCCACATATTATTTAATATCCTGATATGTAGCGGATCTGGAGGAAGAGATGCGGAAAATGAAATGGAAGGGGGTGGGGTCTCAAGGTGGGCGGTGAAAGAATCTATTCTTTAGCATACGCGAACGACACAGTAGTGCTGGCAGAGGGGAGGGGGCGAGATAAAGAGCGTAATGGGACGATTGGAAACATATTTGGACAAGAATAGGATGACTTTAAAGGCGGAATAGTCAAAGGTGATAAAGTTTAGAAAAGAGGGAGGAAGGAAAAAAGCAACAGGAGAAGGACAAGGATTGAAGAAGTGCAGAAGTTAAGGTATATAGGATATGTGTTCCAAAATAACGGGAGGCACGATGCGCAGTGCAGGGATAGGGTGAAAAGGGCGCAGACGATAATGGACAGAGTGTGGGGGATAGGGAAGAGGAGATTTGCAGGGGATTCGGGGAGGAGGATATAGCTATTTCATTTGGACAGTGCTGAGTTACGGGCTGGAGGTTATGGGGTTGGAAGGGGAGAGAGGAAATAAAGAGGCTGCGGGATAGGTATATAAGAAAGATAATAGGGTTGAGAGGGAAATATCAGGATATATGATAAGGGATGAATTGAAGAGAGATAGGTTGGGGATAACAGCAACGGTAAGGGGGTTGGGTACAGAGAAGGAGGGGAAGGGGGCTGATAAGAATGTGTTGGAAGGAGTTGAGAGAAAACGAGAAAAAAGAAAAGGTAGAGCCAGCACGAAAAGAGGTGAGAAGGGAAAGACTGGTTATTGAAATTAAAACTGCCGTTGTTATCTGTTCACTATTCAACTATGATGTGTAATTTGATGTAGTTGCTAGGATTTAAAATCGTCCTCTTATGTTCTTTTACTCTACTTTTCAAAATTCTGGACAATTTACCTATATATTATATGTAGGAGAGATTAGTGTAGAATCACAATTTAAGCAATCCATTTAATAAACGGAATTATAATTCATGTGGGTTCCAATTTTTCTTTTCTTGTCTTAATGACAGGATCCAATTTCTTAATAAATTGGAACAATGTATAGGTAACCCTCTTATAGCCCTAACTACCGTGCACCTAATGTAACTACCTAGAAAATGCCGTGTTGTGTGAAACCGTGTTGTATGAGATCCAGAGCTAGTACAAAAAGGGGGGTTACGTCCCAAAAACTTGTTAAAAATAAATAGTTTTTTTTAATTCTCCATGAACAACTTAATTTTTAATAAAAATATAAATGTATGTATAACACAAAGCAAAAAAAAACAAAAAGTATTATATTAGTCTAACGCAACTCTAATTTAACGCATTTCTTCGTCGTCACTGCTCAGTATAATCAACCGAGAACGTTTTTTCGGTGGAATGATATCGTCCTCACTTTCAGAACTTTTTTCTTTATTTAAAGTTTTTGTATCTTCTTCTCTCTTAAAACAATCTATAATTGTACTCTGCTCGCTGGTTCGTACCAGGTCATTGTAAATTTCTCGGTATGGAGCTAGACAGTTTTGCCGCTCCCTTTTGAATTTTCAACTTCTTTCAGTGGAAGGGTCTGTATTCAAGAAAAATTACTCGAGATTGTCAGCTAAGCTTAGGCCTTCATTTTTTTAATGTTAAATTATTCACGGCACAATCTTCATCAGTGTCCTCAAAATCGATTTGATTTATAGCTTCGGATGCCATTTCTATCGAATCCACTTCGTCAACTTTTTCTTCCACTAATAAATCTTAAACGTTCTCAATAGCCATATCCACAAAACCTTCGCCACCGATTGATTTAGCGACTTCTAATATGGCACCAACTTCATTTTCTGACGATTCACGCACGTTTTCTGTTTTAAATGAAGAGGACCATATCTTCTTCCAACACGCATTTAACGTTGATTTTTTCAGTTCTTTCAGCGACAAAGATATGATTTCGATATAGTGCTTGATTGAAAATTGCTTCCAAGCTTCCATTACGGTAATTGATTTTGAATCGGTTACGTCTAAAACCCATTGTAATGCTCTTCTTATGTAATACGTTTTGACGGTATAAATAATACCTTGATCCAATGGTTGGAGCGACGAAGTAGTGTAAGGTAGTAGGAACAGTATTTTGACGTTGGGATGATTCGAGTCTAGTGGGTGACATAGAGCATTATCTAATAGTAATTGCGCCTCGAAGCTCAAATTTTTCTGCCTTAAATAAAGCTCAACGCTTGGCACAAAACAATTTGAAAACCAATCTTTAAATAAATTTCCAGTTACCCAAGCTCTTGGATTTGCTTTCCAATACACTGGCAAGGTGTTTTTATTTACGTCTTTAAGTGCACGAGGATTTAAAGATCTATAAACTAGCAAGGGTTTTGCCATGAAGTCCCCCGATGCATTACTGCACAAAAGGAGCGTTAGACATCTTTAGACAAATTAAATCCGGGTGCAGTTTTTTCTTTTTTCGATATAAAGGTTTTACTTGGCATTTTTTTCCACCAAAGTCCAGTTTCGTCGGTATTGAAAACTTGATCCGCTGTATATTCTTGCCCTTCTATAATGTTTTGAATTTTTTTCTGGATACGTCCTAGCGGTTTCATGATCAGCCGACGCAGACTCTCCTTGGATTCTTATACTATGAATTGCAAAACGTTTTTTGAATTTTTCAAACCAACCTTTACTCGTTACAAAATCTGGGTTGACAGAAGATTCTGCTTGCTCTTTAAGATGTTTGTAAATTTTTAGTGTTTTTTGTTTTATGATATTGCCATCTAACGGAATTCTTTTTTGACAGCAATCATCAATCCAAATGCTGAGTACCTTTTCCATTTTCTCAATTATTAGCGCCCTGGGGCGGGCTGCACGTTTTGCGGATGTCAAAGATCCTGCAACAACTGCACTTCTTATTTCTTTCTCATTTTTCTTGATAGTCCGGACTGTTGCTTCATTCAAATTAAGGTTTTTTCCAATGTGAGATACTTTTTCTCCTTTCGAAGGACGATCCAAAATTTGTATTTTTACTTCTAAAGAAATAAATTTCCTCTTAAACGTTGTTTTTTTATCTTTATCTGACATGGCTTGGGGCTGAAGCTTAATGTCTTAAAGACGCAAAAATTGTTCTTTAACACGCCGTAGTTCGACGCAGACTGCCTGTTAAGTCGCGTAGGACAAGGCGACGCATGCAAAGGATCAACACTCGCGGACCATAAACAGGTCCTAAAGTCAAACCTATTTTAACATGCCCTTTATTCATGGCAAAACGTCTGGGCCGGTTCTGACAATAACCAGGCACAAAATACTCACCACGAGGAACTTTCACTAATTCGTTAAACCTCTTTACGACGGCATATATCAGTCAAAGGGAGCCTTATGGCCTCAAGGACCACTCAGGTCAGTCGGACCAGCTACCGGATTTACGGGACAGGGAATTC
Source organism: Ampulex compressa (assembly GCA_038496175.1). Lineage (NCBI taxonomy): Eukaryota > Metazoa > Arthropoda > Insecta > Hymenoptera > Ampulicidae > Ampulex > Ampulex compressa. The sequence continues at coordinate 4,381 of JBCFXI010002268.1, read as the reverse complement.
TCTCAATACCTAGAAAAGTAGAGTCAAGGAGGGATGGTTCTACCCCCGTAGGAATCAACCAATTAGCAATTTGTACTAACTACCAATCCGGTCGTCGGTGTCCCCGTGGACGCCACATACCGAGCCATCCTTATGGCTAAAAGACATTGAGGAAAGCAGAGCTATTCGGACAGACGATCAACACACAAGCACGGATCCAAAACACTTGCACACATTTTTCACACAGTCTTGTATATATACTCATTCTGTCTGTAAATACAAGTTAATCATTAAAGACATTACAAAATATATCAAGTCTATCAAACACTGCTCACTGTACTGCTCTCAGTTAAAACAACCCTATCATCCCAACAGGACATAGGGTCAACCGTGGTATAAAGACGCGCTTCGTGATATCGAGTTTATCGGTCGGAGATTCAAACACTGCTCACTGTACTGCTCTCAGTTAAAACAACCCTATCATCCCAACAGGACATAGGGTCAACCGTGGTATAAAGACGCGCTTCGTGATATCGAGTTTATCGGTCGGAGATTTACGACCTCCGATGACGGACAGAGATGAAAATAAATATTTCCGCAACACTATCTTTAGGACAGCAAGCCTCGCCGTGGCTGTAGAAGTACAATGTTGTACAAAGGTTTTTTCAGTTTTCTTATCGTGTTATGGCGGAACCGTGTTATAGGATGCCGTGTTGTAGGAGGGTTCCCGCAATTTACGAATCGTGTTATAGTCAAACCGTGTTATGAGATGCCGTGTTGTATGAGGGCTACCTGAACTACAAAAGGTAGAACGCTAAATTGACAGCATATTGTACTACAAATTTGACACAGACTGTTGTACATCAAAAGCCTGACTATATATGGTTACATTGTTACGTCTAACCATTTTCTTGCAATTTAAGGGCATGAAATTACACAGAAAGAAAGATACGATTAAAGTATGTAAACAAAATAACAGTTTTTAAGTGCTAACAATTGCGATTTGATACTTGACTAATCAGAGACAAAGGGCATATTTATTTCGCGCATAGTATTGCTAGATCGACATCACATTTTTTGAAATTGTTATGTACATTTCTGGGCTGTATTGCAAACAAAAAATAGCAATATCGGACTAAGGGATAATACATCTCCGTTAGAACTTTAGTGTACGGCAAGCGTTATGAACGCTATGAACTATGACTGAAACGACGATAACACTATGAATACCGATGTTGGTAAGTCTCGTACGGAAGTTTTAATATCAAGGTTAACAAGAACGTAGCGTCTTTCATATTTGCTCTTCCTCGTGATACCTTTTCGTTACCTATCATGTTCTGACATCACTATCTGATCCAGTGAATGTTGACACACCTTATAGCAGTTGTTTCTACCCCATCATCAAAGTTTCTGTCAAAATCGAATTATTAATATTAGGACTATAGTTACAACTATGGTGCAGTTTCGTTAGGTAGAGTATTATTTCAACTATTCCTTTGTCCTATACGACAATGCCGTCCTTTGGAAATACCAAGGTTTATAAGTCACGTGGAGAAGTTTTTAACAATGCCAAAGAGAAGATGGTGCTAGTTTGCTTCGCATTTTTTTTCTATTATCCTGTTATTTAAGCCTACCGATACCTATCATATTTGACGGTATGTATTTACAATAGCTCAATACTACACAACTACTAAATGACGCCGCGCCATCCTTCGTATCAACTCTTATTGTAAGGATTATACGTTTTACCTTTTACGACAAAACGTTTGGTTGTCGCCGATAGCAATCCTTAAACTTCTTTACGGGCCAAGAATTCCAATTTTTTTTTTCGGACTTGCAAGGCAATATACGTACACATCTAACATGAATTTTATATTTTTATAATCCTTCTCACTCTCACCCCATTATTCTTAAACCAAATACATTCGCGTTTTACGAGTCTGCGATTTAGAAATGGTTGTCAGAAATCAATTAACTCGTAAAGGTGAATACTACTTGTAGGTAGATTATATTGCTATTGTAGACTAAAAGGTTTCCAAATAGAAAGTCGACCAAATCATCGTGACTAAAAATTTCTAACGATTTTTTTTCTAGGCAAACACCTGGTGCTCGTCACCGACCCTGAGATCGTGGAAGATGCTTACGCCTTCGACAATCCTTGCTTTAAAGATGTTACACCCTCCGTTGGCCGCGTAATGGAGAGATCAATAATTACGTCTGCCGAAACTCCGACGAAGGATTCCGCACGTTGGACAACACCGTGGACGTCACTGGGCCTCGGATCGGCGAATCGCAACGACAAAAGAAGAACCCTTGATGATTCCTGCCTGGGGGTAAATCGTATTTTAAAAATTGCAGGCTGAAGCTGAGGGCTTTATGATTTTGTACACGAAATTATAATAAAAATTGTGAGGTTTCTCTAGATCAACCTATATACAGATAATTTGTAGTCTGTATTTAATAGTCACAGAGCGTAAGTATATTCTGATTGCAAAAATAAAAAAATATTTTATATGAAGTTTGAATAAGAACGTTTTATCACACAATTATAAACGAATATTGAAATAGAATATCAAGTAGAAAAGAGCGAATTGTTCATTGAATAAATTGAAAGAACAACTCTATTGTTGAAATGCAACAAAGTTCTCGGAACATCACGCGATCTTATATCTATGTGTAATGATAAGATTTTAAAATACACTATTAAACATGCTCAAAGTTTAATAAATCACGATTAAAAACATATTGTTACGCACTTGATGTTCCTCGATTTTAATATTTGTTCTACTCGATTAATGCATTTCTATTCAAACTTCGTATGTTTTTTTTTATTTCCAGCTGTACAATATATTCGCGCTGTAAAATCATTATATCTAGAGACACATTATACAAAAATTAACGTAGCCTATAAGTAGCTTCAATAAGTATTAATACGATTGCAGAGAAACGTGTAAACCTGAAAAATGATTACATTATAAATCAACAGTATTTGATTGCCGTATATATATAATACGTGATCGATACACTGGACAATTTATATAATTATGATCGATTTTGTTTTCTCTCATTTTTTAAGTAAAACTTCTTCATGCGCGGTAGAGCAAATTCGCTTGAATGTGACGGAAACGTGAAACGCTTCCCTTCTCCGACTACAGAAAACGTGTCATACGTACTCTACGCATATGCGCAGCGCGTACAGTGGGTATACGTAGCATTTTCTCTAACCACGGTAGTATGCGTTGGCTTGGGTGAGACGAGAATTCAAACGATTCTCCTTCTCTAATTTGAACCGACATTTGAGAAGGAAGAGAGAGAGAATAATTTCTACTCCCTCCGTCACATACATCATAGATGCACGTACCTTGGAGCCGAATATGATTAGTACTGAGCTACTCTCACATATTGATGCCAGATTGATGCAGATTGCTGGAAATTATGAAAGTAAATTTGGTGGCCTTGATATAATTTTATTTGGCGATTTCCGCCAGTTGCCACCGTAAGAGCAACACCAATTTATAAGCAAACGAAACAACGTAGTGTGGGTCCAATACTGAGGAAGATCGCTCAAATTCTGTGGGTTGAACGAAGTTATAAAACAAGCAGATCAAATGTTTTCATCTGTGCTTACGAAGATTGGAAACGACACGCCATTGGAGCTAACGGAATTGGATTTGATGAAGTCCAGATATAATAGACTTTGCACCGATGGGATTCAGCTGTTTCTCACCAACGAATCTGTCAATCAATTCAGTTCGCCATCTTGCATTTAATGGATGATAAAATTACGTTAGTTATGCGAGACCAATATACTGGATACCACAATCAGGGGCAGCTCACTTTTGTACGTTAAAAACTTCATAAGATGTCTACAGTGAACACCGGTGGATTATCTTGTAAAATAATATTAGTATTGAATAAGTCGTACATGGTAACAACAAATACAGACGTTACTGATGGCTTAGCAAATGGGGCTTTAGAGACATTAGTTCATATTGAGTATGACGATGATAGAGTGGTAAAGCGTGTGTGGTTGGAATTTCCAGGTTCTCCAAAAATAGGTGGAAAAACAAGAAAAAATGATGCTGCTTACATGCAGTCCAATAGCTTCAGCCGAACAGCAGTGCCCATAGGACGATGTATTCCATTAAATAAAAATAAAACCATACTTGTTCAACGTCGACACTTGCCAATAGTACCTGCCTTGGCAACCATCATTCACAAATCTCAAAAAGAACCTTTTGGTCACATTTTATATAAATACGACAGAAAACAAACACAGCGGCTGGTATGTGCAGGTTTATCACGAGATACAAACCTCAATGGACTATTTATTGTTACGAAAGACGATCTTTTACCATGGACGCAAAGCGACTTCCATGAGTGATTTGCATGCTCAGTTTCG
>JBCFXI010002267.1:0-26281 GCA_038496175.1 Ampulex compressa | reverse complement strand
TATATTTTTTTTTTTTTTTTCGCTTGCTAAATATGTCCGTAAAGCGGCCGATAGTTTCCAATGTCAGCCACGAAAGAAAAAAACTCGTTAAGCATCCACCCTGCCGATAAAAGTAAGATAGGACTTCAGGCGCACAACGAAGGGTACATCCGCGACCGTACATCCACAATTACAGTAGCCGTTACCTCCCCAATGTACTGGGAGCGATACGAACCTCGCGGTAAAATCGAAATAACGCGCTGCCATCGCATTTAGTCGCGGAGGATAGCGTTATCTTCGCATCCGGCCGCGCCGCGAGGTGCATTATATTCAATTTGCATACCGCGCCCGATAGAATTTTCCTGTCAAAGGGAGCGTACGTAGGCGCCCTGTGCGAAATCCCAGCAGTTGCCACGAGGCCCGGGAAAAGCGGCCAGAATCTTTGCCGCGGCTGTCAACGGGCGCATCAGCCAGGCTTCCAGGTACGTCACGTTGCGCTTTAAATTTCCAAACCCAGCGCGAATCAACGTTTACGCAACCCACCGGATTTACATGCCGCGACTAGGAAGGAGGAGTAGGAGGGGGGAGGTGGAGGGGAGAGAGAAATAGGGAGAGGAGAGAGTATTATAAATTCTCCGCAGCGTAGCAGTTCGTCGGATGAAGCATTCTGGGCCGTTTACCGTGGAGCCTGGGGATATAATCGTCGAATCTCCCCCTCCTTCGCCCTGTGCCGCGAACTGCAGCGGCACCTCGGAAGCGCTGAATTATCAAATTAGTCGATGCAAAGCTCCTGGGTATCCCGGACTATCGAAGATCGGCGTGCTACGCGGGAAGTTTGCACCTTGACTCTCCATAACTCAGGCTGACCCCGATCTCGCCTTTTCCGTACGCGGATGATCTTGATTAGCGTATTGCCCCCCTCGAGATTCGAGGCTCCTTCAAATTACCGAACCACCCATCGACCTACGACGATCCACCGATTCGAGGCGGAGGGATGATCGATCGGGAGAACGGAAATTCGAAAGTATCCACGGCCGAACATTCCGCGAGGTTTATTCCTCGCATCGACGATAAACCAAGATCGCGATGTTGGAGGTAAGAAAGAATTTGGTTCGTAACGGATTAAATGGGAGGGGGAGGGGGTGGGGGGCTGCACGGTAACGATTTATGGAAGGACGATAGTTTCTCTCATCCAGAAGATTGCGTTCTCCGTTTTACAGTTAAAGGAAAATGCCTCGGGGCCGTCGTTGTGCCGCCATTCGCGGGGCTGTACGGCTTTATACAGGGGTGGTGTAGCCGGGCGAATATACGAGGTCACTAAAACCGCCGGATTTTCTCGTAAAAACCACCCTTAAAGGTCGGTAGCCGTGGCATTAGCGAAATGTCGGTGGAAGGGGCCGAAGGAGGAAAGCCGGTTCGCCTCGCGACCTCGCTCGGGCTCCTCGGTTTAATGTCAATCCTCAAATGTCACGTAACCATCCAGCGGCGTCCTTATCGTCCGGGCTCTCGAGGGAGCCGTGGCAATAACGTTTCGGCACGACACATTGTTCCTCCCGCCCCTTCAAGACTTTCATTTTCTTTCGGCGGCTCGTTATTCCTCGAGTGCCGCGACGCCGCTAATTGGATGTGTATCGCCATTGTCGTCGCTCTCTCCCGGTTTCTCCCGTCTACCGACATTTTTCATTTCGGCCCTCTTACGATGCACGCAAGACGCGGAAAGGGGGGATGCATCGATCTAACGGCCGCGATAAGGACTTCGGCCTCTTCCGCGCACGGACGCGGCCCGGATGAAGCGGCTCTGAGATCGAAGGGGTGCGAGGAATGGGTCACGCACGGGCATGGTCTGAGAATGGTCTTATATATGAATTGATCAACGATTTTTTTTTTTATTCATTTTCGGTTAAGATCACTTGGAACAGGATCTATAGTTTAAGGTGGTTTCCAAACCACTAGAGCTGCAGTATATATATATACATATATGGAAAGCTACACCACCTCTACACCACCCTAGCTCTACTCGATAAACGATTATAAAAAGGTCTGCGAACAATTATCTTTTACCTATGGATAAGATTGATCCGCTTGGAATTTTTCTAAACTCGTTACGGAAAGGATTGAGCCCGGCCCGATAAACCCTCTCCCCTTTATTCATGACCTTTGAGAAATCGTCGTTTTCGATTAGCCCAATTCCGGAGGCCGCCGGTCGAGCATCGATCGGTTTTCCTCCTTTCCACTGGATTCCCAGGGAGGATCCTATTCCGGGCGTGCGGGCGTATACGCAAAGCGGATTTTCCACGGACACTTGACGGACAGCCCTCGGTGTCGTGCCGTCATCGTGGCCCTTCCCTCGTTCATTTGCGCCGCAATAGGATTAATAGGATGCGGCGCGGCCGTCTACTTGGGCCCTCGCTTTGCTGGTCGGAGAGCAGAGGAGGAGAGGAGAGGAGGAGGAGGAGGAGAGGCGGAGAGGAGGAGGGCGATGCGGTCATACATCGCGGCGCAACGGGACACACATATTCAAATTCAAGTTTCCGCCTCTATCTGCTGCAGGACTGCGATGCCATGCAACGCGGTTAGCCGCAGACTCGATACGCACTTCCAGCGATTCTCAACCGCGGTGACGTAACCGCCCTTTACGGCTGCTCTTCCCTAATCTCCCTCCCCGCCCCGTCATAATGCCGATAATTAACCCCTCCCGCAACCCGGATCCCTTTTAGAATCTCGCGTCTGACCAGGCTGAAATTTAGTTTTGCGTCCAAACCAGCCTTGGATGTGGAAGTAGGGCTGAGAGAATTTACACGATGACGGGGGAAAGTAAAAGATAATACGTTTATACTTTACTTAATAAAAGTAATTTTTGCTGTCGGAACGCATAAAGTTTGGTTATCGATAGTGTACGCACGTTTCATAGATCTTTCGAGGAATTTCTTTAATTCCACTCGCCTTCGTCGAAAGTCGAGCCAAATTTGTCGTACCGATCGTTCTTGAGCCGTAAAGATTCCAGCGGAAGTTGAAGAGCCGAGGGGGTTTTCGAGAGCGCGTTGCCATTACGCGCCGGGTTTCCAACCAAAACATTTCAATATACGCGAAACGGATTTAGCTACGCGAAGGGGTATCCTTACGGTCGGAGCCAGGCCTAAATTTGGCACCGATTGACGCACGGCTGAATTTTATCGTCCGGTCCGAGCCTCGGCCTGATCGATTTTCAGGCCGAACACCTGGTTCTCGGGATCGACCTCGCTCGAGTATTATTTCTGGTAAAGATAGACGGCCGGCAAAGGCAACCGGAATATACCTCGACGTGCACCGTGTGGGACCACGTACGGATGCATTAACACCACGATTTCCTCCGACGAAGAAATCCTCCGGCGAAGGACCACCCGGATTTTCCAGGCTCTCGAATTAACAAATACCATTCGCTGCTTGAAAGGCGGCTTTTACGCAAATCGTATTTTATTGGCATTTAACGTTCTCAGTGGAGTTCCGTCTCACCGACTTGATAATCTAATCGAGTGGGCGCACGGGACGACAAGTGTCTCTCTAAAATTAATTTCTCCAAATTTCCAAGAGCGCATCCACAGCTATCGCGTTTCCGCAGGTCTCGTTCTAAGATCGGCCTTTCTCGTCTCGCAGTTTCGATACCCCGATCGATATGGCGCCACTCGGAATAAAATAAATCCAAGCGATAACTTTGCCCTTAAAGAGGCAGGCCGATAAGAAGACTTTGCGAATAACTCGTTAATTATAGCTTCGAAACTTTGAACTTTCCTGTCTCTAATTGCGCTACAGGCACGGCGATATAATGAGTATCGGAGAAAATATTCTTATCTCGACGATTCTTGTTATCCTTGAGAATTTACAAGGCGGACCCTCTTGATACTTCGTTTACGATTCTCGATCGAGGAGCGTTTTGTGCGTGGGAATACCTTGATTATCGTAACTCGAAAATCGATGTCCGTAACGCGGGTGTTCGCGTAAAATTGTTCATTTTTATTAAGCCGCTGAAGCGTCGACGTTCGTTTATGGATCAGCCTGTATACGTATGCACGGTTCACCGATGCAACGTCCTTTAGGTACGTTTCGCCGACGTCGCACAATCGAGCGATTTCTTTGGTGCCGTACTTACGCCCCTCGCCTGGAGGGACGTCTTTATTTCCTCGGATACTGTCGATAATTTTACGGGCCTTCGACTCTGGCTGACGTATCGAGAGTCGAGCAGTAGACACGTCGGAAAGTATCGCATCGAATTCGCGATATTTTACAGCCGATAGCGACTCGCTTTAGGGACGACGATGGTTTCGACCGTAAAATCATTCTCGCTCTCTGGATTCGACCATTAACGGAAAGAACGATGGTAACCGTAGTAATATCTTACGATACTTGGAAAAGCTATAGTGAAACTACGATCGTGAAGAATAATTATGAAGAGCCACTTTGAGAATATCCTTGGCTCTTCGGAAATGACTCGATATTTCCTCGCCTCCATAGCGAAGACAGATGTTGAGAACGCACCGGGCGATACTGAATCTCACGGACATCGGATTTATTTCTTCGAGGCCGCGCAAAATAAACTCGAGTAATTCGCGGATATTTCCAAAAGCTCAGTGACGAATATCCCTTGTAACCAGGGAAGAAAAATTGAACGAACCGTTTCGCGTAGAGTCCGCTAAACAAAAGCACATTGATCGTACGGACCGCGGTGGGAGAATTAACAAAAAGCAGCGAGGAAGAAGGATGTTCGTGAAACATTAAACGATATATTCCGGGACTGCTTCGCGGGGCGCACGTCTATTAGAGTGAAAAATCTGTTCTCGGGGTTTTGTAACGTACCATCCGGGGAGAAGCCGGGGGTTCGTTCCGCGGCGAGAACGTACGTTAACGGGAATATAAGCAAAGAATAAAGGATAAATGAGAAGTTACGCGGAAGCTGAGGGCGGAACCTTTTACTCGTGATTTGAATAACGTCCCCCAGAGTGCGGGATGAACGGAAGACGCGAGGACCAATTGAGCGTATAGGAATTAGCCCTTTCGATACGACCAAGTCTCTCTCACCACCGTGATTTCGCTCCAGAAACGATCGAACGAGTAAGACGCGGCGGTCGTCGAACCTTGAGAGGCCACAGCGGAGGCTAGTGTCGAGAGGGTTAATGAATTCCGGCTAATCCGCGTCGTCTGGCAAAAATTTCGATCGCATCGTAACAGGTGTCACCTGCGGCCGAGGGTGGAATATCGAATTTGACCGATCGGCCGGCGCTCGACGGGCGGGCAAAACGTACCGTTAATGATACTGCGTTTTAGCCGCTCCCAGAGAAACGAACAAAACGAATCGCCGTGAATCGTTACAGTTGCAGGATCACTTTAACGAGCCGAAAAATATGACGTTATAAACGATTGAAAATGATTTATCCGCCGCGGCAGCTTTTGCCCGGGGAGCGATTTTATTTATTTCGATCGCGCGCTCGCCCCCGCCGATCCTACCCGTTTTAATGGTCGCGCCAATGAAAATCGCTAATTCACGTACTGCGCTTACGCGAGAGCCCGCTTACGGTTGTACAAATACATCATTGCTCGCGTATTTGCTCGCGGGCGCATGCAAATTTTTTGTTTGCTCCCCGGCGGCGTCCAATGGAATTTTACACGCCGACGTGCACGCATTTTTGTCCGCATAATAGGTATAATGGTTACGCGCGGAATGCGCTTGTAAATTACGGTGATCGAAGCGGTTAAGCGAGTAACCGTAACGTCCTGCCTCGTGCCGTGCAAACACCTCCGTGGCCTACGCTCCTTTCCCGTCGACTCGATCCAAAATGTCCAAGTGAACAAAGAGAAAACGTTCGAATAAAAAGACTAAAATCTCTAAAGTACCTCCAGTGGCGTAGGAACGACTTTACGCCTCTTCGCTCCCTCGAAGCGGCGATTAGTCGCGCCAAGGCGGCCAGGATCGTTCGCGGCCAGACAAGGAGCAGGATTTATAGGAGGATCCGCGGGGATTGCTCGAATATTTGATATCGAGGAACGCTTCCACGGTGCAGCTGGACAGGAGCCGAGCGTCTGATGCCGGGGGCAAGAGCTGGGCGCTAATCCACCTTAGCGCCTCGAAGCCTGTCGCATAGCGCTTCCACCGGTGCCGGCGAACTCCAAACAGCCGGCGGCCTGCGGCGCCGGAATTGTCGCGTTCCTGGCGCCCTGCAGCCGTTTCCCGCCCGGTCGATGGCCCCGCAATGCCCCTAACAATGTCACTTAGGCCACCGTGTAAATCTTCGCGGGATATGCCACCGCCCTTCCTTCCGTCGGCCGCCTCTGCGGCCGAGCAGCGCAAAATTCTTGGCAGGCGCTGGCCGAACGATCGGCGAATGGATACTTTGGGAGGAGAAATAAACGTTGGGTTGGAAACGTGCGGCGCTTGGTCGAAGTACCTTGGCCCATGCATCGATCTCTTCGCGAATATCTTCGGGAATATCTTGAGCAAAAAGATAGGACGGGGGAGGAATGCCGATAAATCAATACAATGATCCGCGATTCCAGTTGTTCGAGTATCAACGCAGATGCCAGGGTGCTCTAAAAAAACGTGCTGTACCAAAAAAAATATATATATACATATATCGCACAAAACACGTTGCCGCTCTTCGTACCGCGTGGTTTCCTCGTACTCCGAGCAGCTGTCGATGTAAAGCGATTAACGCACAATCGAGCCTACCTTCGCGATTGGCCAGGACGTCCTTAATCAGCGGCATCCAGGATGATTAATCGACGAGAGGACGAATTCGAAGGAGGAGAGCCTCCCGAAGAAAGTCGGTAACTCGATAGGGGAGGAGGGAGGAATCTTAATGCGGGGGAGGCGGCGTTGACATCAAAGCGATCCTTCGTTATCCGGAATTCTCCATCGTTCCTCGCCTTCGTACACGCGTGCTGATAATGCTCGTGCCTCAAACGCGGCCCGTAATTCGCGCCGCTTCCGGACTGCCGGTTCAACCGAGGCTCCCCCCTTCCGCGCCAAGACGTCAAGGCGCCGACCACATCCATCCGCGGTTTATCCCTCATTATTCCACGACACGCTGATCCCCGTATCGCCTCCAACCGCCTCCGTCCTCGGGGAGAGCCGAGTCCGGCGTACGGCCAGAATCACCGCGGAGGTCAAAACGATTCGGATTAGCCACTTGGCGCCGCCGATTTCCGCGCTTCTTCGCCAATCGCGAAATATTCGTAGCCAGGATTGGCGGTTTAGCGAGAAGCTGTACTCTTGGCGAAGCGCTGCGGGTCGTTGGAAATTTTGCGATGGACGGGAAGCCGTTCTTCGAGAGGGAAGGGCTGTTTGAATAAAACTTCGGCTTGGAGGAGCGAGAAAACGCGTGGCTTAATTAATATCCACGGTACGGCCAAAGTGTGTTTGGTTTTCATCGGTTAAGGTCGAGACGGAGGGCGGAGGATCGCGAGGAGGGTCGGTGGGTAGAGCGTTAAGAAACCCTCTCGAGGAGGGGTCATCGCTTTGCCAGGGTGCAAAGTCGCGGCGGGTTACGGGGCGCGATCCGGGAGTGAGTGGTGAAAAAAATCAAACGAGACGGATAACCTTCGCCGACGTGGCCGTAAGTGGAAGGAAGAGGGAAGAGGGTGGAGAGCAGAAACAAGCCGTGAACCGTCCCCGACAGCGGAGTTTTACGCTTCCGCGGAGTTAGAACTTTCGTAATACCGTGAAACGAGGTAGAGCCCGCGAGAGAGGGAGAGAGAGAGAGAGAGAGAGACCAAGAGTGCAAGAGGGAGTAAGAGAGAGAGAGAGAGAGGGCGCGAGAGGGAGTGGGGGAGAAAAACAAGAAGAAAAAATAAGAAAAAAAAAGCGGTGGAAAAAAGCGAGAGAGAATCTCCTCGAGAAACAAAAGCCGTAGGGCGGAAGGAAGGTGGATTAAGAGCGGAAAGGTGGACCACGCACCTGCACGGACGTTCGCGTTAATTAATTCGGCCTCACCCGGTTTCACCGGTGCTGCGCGATGCAGCCTGCAAATCCCCCTCCTGCCCTCTCACCGGGCACGATTGAAATCTGTAAATCGCTCGAGGATTTCCCAGAATCATCTGAATAGCATATTCATGTCTCCGCCCTACCCTGCTGCTTACTCCCGGGACTCTTTGCTCTCGAGGAATTAGCTCTATCCAACGCCTGTCCCGCGGATCGCAACACCCTTTTTTTCCCCTGATGAAAAGGCGCCGCGTTAAAGTGATTACGCCTTTGAAAGTTTATGAACCCCCTTGAAACCGATTCCCACCTCGCGGAGTATCGAAGGCTGGCCTTTGTAGGCGGCCACTTTGGCTGGCCGATCGTACGGAGCGGTGCCCTTGCTCTGGGGCTTAGGGTTCTAATTTAGAATCCACCGATTCGAGTACGCCTTTCTCCCAGCCAGAAGCATCGAAATCTAAATGCGCCAAAGCGAGCGATGTACTTTACTTCTCGCACGATTCGTGGTTACATAAACCGAGCACGAACTTTACGTCGTCCCCCTAGGCTTTCGATCGAATAACTCTTGTTCCTCACTCGATTCTTACTTCCGAACCTAGCAAGAACTTTGAATAATCCTCGACAAGTTCCGAATCGGGCAATTGGCTCTCCAGCTTACTGGACGCAACGTCGAATAAAGCGGCTGGAAGTGCGCCGAACAAAAACGACGCTCGTCCGGCTAACTGGCGCAACGAGAGCGCGGCACGAAATCAACGATTATCTACGGAGGATGTTAGTCTCGCGGACGGGTATCTTGTTTTACACCGTGGCATGGAAATCGTACGTTTCCGGCCAAGGATTTCTAATCGAACGACCATCCGCGCCGAACTCCCTGGGAGTTTGTAATAGGAATTCGCAAACACCCCATATACATTTCGCCGTTTTCCCTGAATATTTCATCGGGGTTTATGGCCTATATTTTACCGCCGATAGTTTCGCTCATCTATAATGGATCTCGCCGGGCGTATACGCGAAACATTTCGCGAATTCGCTGGATTACCCCGTACCGACCTATCGAAGGGCTTCCCGGCGGTTCCTCCGCGAAGTGGAAGAGAATAAAACCCCATATTTAGCCTCGAACCAACGCCAGAGCCACTGGCTGCTTTCTGGATATATTTAGAGCACCGTGTATGTCAAAAAAAAAAGAAGAAAGAAGAGAAGAGAAGGAGGGCGAGGAGAAAAATTCAATAGACCAACGTAGCGATCTACATACCGCAAAAAGATTATGGAAAATCTGGGGAAATGGAGCGTCATAAAGCTGGGAGATTTTTGTAAGAAAGGACCGACGCGTCATTTTGACGGGTTCGGTAGTTCCAGTGTTAACACGGATCACTCGTGATTTATCGTCCGGGCGATAACGCCGGCATGCAAAGCGGTATTAGTCGACGTCAAAGCGCGAACGGGCGCCGACGCCCGGTGTAATTCGCCCGCATAGGATATTATTCTCCGCGTGAATAATTAATAATTCGGATTGGTTAACAAATTACCTAATTAATTCTCCATCCAATTACAAACGTTTAATTATTCAATGGCCAGGCACATCGAGGCCGAGCGGGGGTGCCCTCGATACCGCGTTTTGTCCTCCTAATCGTTCCTCCGTCCGTTACGATTTTTATCGCGCCAAACGATCCAGGATTCTACGCGCCAATCCTCGGGCATTTTCCCTATTTTCGCTATCAGCGTGAGAACGAAACGTGTTACTCGGCCGTAGCCGCGGATGAAACGCCCTTATCTCCGTCCGCGAGTGACACGTTTAAAAGGCATTACCGTATAATTCGTAGAAGTTCCGCGCGCATGATTCGAGCTGCGGGGCCTCTTTTAAGGACGTTAATCGTGTTTGGAAAGAAAAAGGGAGGATCGCCGGGCGATCGCGGGTGTTTATCGCGTGCGAAACGCGAAAAGCCCTGCGATTAGGTATCGCGTTCCACGGAGCATTACCTTCGGGTATATATTTGCACGGTTATTAATTGCAGGGTTATTAATCGCACGAAGTACGTCGATGCAGATGGTACAGCCGGCTTAATCCGCCAGGACATAAGGCAAGCGGGCAGAGTCAGCCTCCGCTGCCTTTCCGCGCCAAAGTTTGCTTATGTTAGCTCGTTCGTTAGGTACCCGGAATAACTCCGATAAACATTGCCACGCTCTCCTTTCGCCCCTCTTTCGCAGCCGCGGATGCTGGCCCGGCGCGAGACCTCGATACACATGGACACCAGATACCCATGTACCGGGTATTCTCGAAATTCCACGTCGAATCGAGTCGCCGCCTTCGCTCGAGGCCTCGTCCACGGAGTTCGCCAACGCCCCATCGAAGTAAAACCGCGGAAGCGTGTGTTCGCGAAGAACAAGATCTCCTTTTATTATACCTCGTAGCAAACGTGAAATTGCATTCCTGCCTTTTATTAGAACTCGGCGTTTGCCGCATCGCATTCCCGATATTTCGTCGCGGTCCATTTTTCGCTTAATTTTCGAATTTCTCGTCCCTCATAACGGGGAATACCGCCGCGGAAGAAATGCGGAGCCCTTTCGTCCCGATCGATCGAGGCGAAATAAGGAAGGGAAGAATCCTCGTCGATGGCCGTTGGCCGTAGGGCCTCGATCCTCGACCTGCCCTTGGCGTCGCCAAGTCTCCGGCCGCGCCGCCGAATTTCGTGCAGCACGAGTGCTTCCCTCAAATATTTGCGGTCCTACGCTTCGAAACAGAACACTCGATCAAAGTTTCGAGATACACGCGCGGTCACCTGCTGCGTCAAACACGATTGACGCCGCTCTTCGCACAATGCCCCCGCATTTTTCACCGATCGTCCTTTGCACACCGCCCCGGGAAAAGATATTGAGGCGCAAACGCCGCTGGATATTCGGTCAGAATATCACGCGCCTCAGCGTCTGAGAATATTTAACCTTACATCTGACAAACGTCGCGCTGTTATACCTCGGTGCATTGCACATCCATCGAATAATATCGCTAATATCGTTACGATGTTTATCACCGTGCACGTTGCGATATTCGTATGTCGGTTATAAAAATTTCCCACGCGCCAGAATGTTCGCGAATCATGGTTTACATCCAAGTCTTGTACAACCTACAAGCTGCGGGGAATTATTTATATATTCCAGTATAGGTATCCTGGATTCTATTCGATTTCCTCGTGTTTCGAATCGAATAATCCAATGCAGGACACCTGCGACGAAATCCAGCGACCGAGGAGTCGCCAAGGTATTCGAGAGTGAGGAAAGTCTTCGAGGCGCACTCGAGGAGCACGATTGACGTGGCAGGGCTAGAAAATTGTAAGAATCATCGAAAGCCGTCCAACTGCGGGGGCGAAGGTGGAAGAAAGCATCCGTGTCTAGAGACGGTATTCCTTTGTAAAATCACGCGATCCCCGATTTTAGCGCCGCTATCATTCACCGTGCGAACTCGAGGATGGCGCTCGTTCGCCTAATAATTTACCTGAAAACCTGATTAAATTCCCAGGCAAACTTGGCGCATCCGCAGCATCTTCGAGACAACGATCGTAGGAGGGAGAAGCTTCCAGGTGGTATCGATTTAATAACCGGCGGTTAGTAAATTATCAGGAGTTTGAGAAACGTGCCGGCTTTGGCTCGGAGACTGGAATAGGAAGGGATCGCGGGCAGGTTGGAATGTCTTTCGGAGGAACGATCAGTCAGTATTAGTGGCGCTGACACGCTCGAGGTATCATTGTTGCTCCATTATAATTAATGAGGAGCCTCGAGGTACGTCCGGGATGCCACTAATGTCTCCCTATTTTCGGTCCTACGAGCCAAACGCCACGTCGGCCGGACCAAAATACGATCGAGGCCGCCTAATTGGAAAAGCCAGGGCTACCGAAAGATCGATCATTCTCAAAATTCCCTTAGAGCGAAGCTCCCCAATTTTTCGGAGGATCATCGACGATCTTCGCATTCGACTTTTACTCGAGGGAAAGGAAACCCTTGTATTTTCCTCTCTTACGATGTATCATCCGATATACACCTTTAATATGGCGGCGTGGACGATCGTAAATCAGTTTATACGCGGTTGAATCGTGTATAATTCATCGAAGTACCCCCGAGTAGATGGAAGGTCGAATCTCGTTAAACGTTAAACAGCTCGTATTTCACGATTTTTTTCTCCCGCGAGTCCTCCCTGTCAAAGCGAGATATATCGCACCGACTTTTGGCTCCCGCGGACGTCGCCTCCCTTCTTCCCAATTTCTTTACGCAACGCGCGCGCTCCTTTCGTCGTCCATGTCCGCGCTTAAGCGCGCAACCAGAACACCGAAACGCTTCGGCAAACTTCCGCCCTGAAGTTCCAAGGTTCATCCAGATGGAATAAAGCCCGGAGTAACTTCCTGCCCGTCGCTTATCGAGCGACGATGTATTTTGCAAACTCGCGCGATTCCTCGCGAAACCGCCTGGAGATCCTCGAGGTATTTCCGAAGGGGCGCGAATCGTCCGACGAGGCGCGCCGATATTTTTCCCGAATTCGCGAGCGAATAATTCCAGGGCATTGGGGAAGGGTCCGTGCGAACGATTCCGTCGCGGATGAATAATTATCGAAAGGCACTGCCCGAGGTATTTCATGGTAGAGAGAATACGTCGCGGCCGATATTGCCGCAATATTTATAATCCACATTACGCGAATCATATATTTGCGAAATATCGGCTCGGCCTCCCGCGGGAGACGTACGTACGCGTATATAATGCGCAGAATCGACGTTTCGCGGCGAGTCGTTTGTGCTCTCGTCCCCTCCTCTCTCTCTCTCTCTTTTTTCCTTTTATTTTTTTCCATTTCATTTCATTTCATTTTATATCTCGAACGCGCAAATCAAGCTCGTATTTTTCCGTGTTTTTCCCATCGAAAGTCAGCCTCGATCGGAGGCCCCGGTTTTGGTCCGCGCACGTCCACGGGCTTAATCCTTAACGAACGTGATACCGGTCTGACGTAAAAAGCGCTCGATAAAACGTCAATCCGATAGCCGATAATTACTTTAATTGCCATTTTTGTCCCGTACGTACCTCCGCGTTTTATATCGCGTATTATTAATAACGATCAGGCTCGCGAATACGAGCGGCCGGATATGCGAGCGAACGATCCGGACGTTATTCTTGGGCCGGCCGGAGGATTGAAGCGAAAAGGGGAATTATCGGATGCAGATTAAAGCCGGAGCATCTTTGAGTCTCTTTAATAAAGTCGTATTATTCTGAAAATTTAACCTGCCCACTCCTCCTCCCCGCAATCGGCCGGCCCTGAATATAAATGACAACGTTCCTCGGCGCACCGACGATGGCCAATTGCCTCGCCTTTGTTTCGCATTATTTAACGCAATTAATCTTCTTCGCGGCGTTTCATTCAGCCGCGCATAACGGAACGCGGAGAATCGGATCGCATCGGCTATTCAGGGAAATGAAGGATCGGAGAGCAGGGCGAACGCACCGGGAAGAAAATGGGAGGAGAGAGCTCGAGGCTCGCTTCAAAGGCGGACGTGGTCGAATCTGGGAGAGTCCTTCGAGAGTCTGGGCCGCGGAAGGATGGAACCGAAATTATAAAGCTTAGAAATACCCAACCAAATTCGAGGTATCGATCGTTATCCAATTCTCGCAATTTTTGGACTCGTTATTCCAAAAGTCTTCCCATGGAATACTGGTGGAATACAGAGGTACTTAACTTTGGAGAACTTGAAAATGTCCAGGCTGGCCGAGAAAAGTATACTCGCGCTTTATTTCAAACCTAAATGCACGAGTAGCGGTCGATCGAAGAGAGAACACCTTTTTGGGATAGCTCGTACCTCCCTGCTTTTGTCGCGTGTAATTTCTTACCGGAGAAAACACTTTTGCACCGTAAACTCTCCTCCGCGGCTTTTCATTAGGCCGAGCAATTCCGCGATCGAGCGGCGCGCGCGATGCGTGAATAAATCACGCTCCTTCCGCGGATAGGAGGGAGAAAAAACCGGGCATCTTGGCCCCCCGGGAGGGCGGACTTGATTGTTCCAGTTGACATTTCCCGAGTGCACGGCACCGGGACAAATGGCGAAACTCCGGCCGTCGCTCTGGCGGGTCTCCAGCCGCGCGTTAGAGTTCGGCTCGGCTTGCGCGAACTTAAATCGCGTCAAATATGGCACGGTGTAACTTCGAGATTACCCCTCGACCCTTCTACCCGCAAAACGGACCTCCTAAAACCGACCAAGCCAGAGATCCGATACGTTTCGATATCCAAGGCAGAAGCATTTCCAGGCGAGTAAGGGAACTTTCGATGGACGTGCAGCTCGGAGATTTGTCGAAGTACAGTAGATTCAAATTTTAAGCATGGATCTACAACGTTGAGCATTTAAGCCACAAGACTGGCAAACGAGCGTGAGAATTTCAGTCGTCCGGATAAGGGTTAAAGGCTTGGGTTAGCAAGAGCTCGAAAGTCGACTAGCCCGCGTTTCGATGGAGGAGATTTCGAGCGCTTCGCCGGAGGGTCGGGATTTTCCT
Organism: Ampulex compressa; assembly: GCA_038496175.1. Classification (NCBI taxonomy): domain Eukaryota; kingdom Metazoa; phylum Arthropoda; class Insecta; order Hymenoptera; family Ampulicidae; genus Ampulex; species Ampulex compressa. Next base: position 11,844 of record JBCFXI010002267.1, on the reverse strand, counting down.
ATATTTTTTTCCAAGATCCCAGGAACAGAGGGAGAAAATGGAGATGGGGGATAGATCTCTTAGATATGGCCGCGGTAGGTGGGAATGCGCGGGCAGGAAGTAGCCGGAAGCAGTCTCTGGTGGCTCTTTTCGAGATCCGGGTCGGGTCCACGGAGGGAAACGAGCGTGTCGGACCCGAGTGCGCGACTCTCCTGGCGATGCTAAACCCGACGCTACTCCCGCCAGCCCTCTCCGCCCTCCGCTCGCTCTTTCCAACCTCTTTCTCGAGTGTTTATGGATCACAGACGACACTTCGACTCGCTCGACTTCCCCCACGGACTTTGCTCCTGGAGAATCGTAACGAGGACCCGCGCGGCCCCTCGCCCTCGTTATTCAGACCTGAAATTAGCTCCTCCAGGTACTCCCGATGGTCTCGGACCACTGGCCTCCAAACTTTCTTGACCGCGTACCTTTGAGGTGGAAAAAACCAACGTCGCGTAGCTACGCTCGATCGAGCGCGTATCTATATACTACGATCGGTACGTTAAAAGGAAAATAATGGCTCGCGCGATATCGAAAGAGAAGTTATCCCGCATTGCGATATAGAGCGATGTAAATATATAAATATCGTTTTCCACGTACCTCCAAGTATCCATACGCGAATCCAAGTTTGGAGACCACCGTGGTAGACGCGCGGATACCGGAAGCTATCCATCTACGCACCGCGCTTAGCGACACGCAGCGGTCTTGTATCGACGAGCAGAAGCCAGCCCTGAGATTTGATATTCACTGCACCGTAAATTCGGATTGTACGATGCCGGATGGGATTCTTGGAGTTTCACGACGCGCTCGGCTCGTAAGCGAGATCGACGTCGCGCCTTTATGCCTTACTCGGGGATAGAGATGCGAAGGATGGATGCGGGTTATTCGAGGCTGCTTGGGAGGAGGACGCGAGGCTCGAGATCTCGCGCGCGAATCTGGACCAGGATTCCTCGGATCCCTCGGTTGTCGAGCTGCACGATTACGCTGGCTCGCGAATACTTTCGGCTGTTCTTCGACGATCCTTCGATATCGTAGGCGTTTAGGCGCGACGAGAGAGGATGGCGCGCCGAGCCGCGCGTTGCGAAGCTAATCGAGGGATTGGGCGATGCGATGAGAGAATGAAAAAAGGTCAACTGCGAGGACCGAGCGAAAAGTACCGTAAATTTCCCTTCGACGGTGCGAGTGTCTGGTTTATTCAAGTGCCGTCTCGCACCTGCGCTATTAAAGTGAAACTGCGGAGTGCATTTAAACCTTCTGCTTAGAGCGGCTGGAAAGTTACGTACGAACCGTAGGACGTATGTATCCTGTTTACGATGCCGGTGTTCTCCGTAATAAAACAATGACGTCGTGCGTATTACGTGTTGCAGCATTGCCGTTTCATCCGCCACGGGAATTGCGAGGGACCGTCCTTGAGGCAGCAAATCGGTAAGTCGCTCGTGCCTCGAGATTTCCGCGCGAAAATCCGACGGGTCGAAGGTGCTCGGTGTCGCGGACGAGAAAGAAACTCATCCGGCTCGAGGCTCGAAGGGAAATCCAATAAACCGTATCGAGCGTTTCTTTATTTGTCCGCGGTTTAATCGTTAACTCAGTGTCAAGTATCGGCTCGCGCCAGTGCCGCGCATCGACGTCCGCGATCCCCATAATCGGACATTTAAAATTCCAATTTCATTATCCTGCTTGAACGTTAATAGGAAATTAAATTACACCCACCAAGGCATTTCGTTCGAATGAAATATCGAATATTCCTCCGGCATCCGCGCCGCCTCTCCCCATCTCCGTTATTCGACGTAACGAAGCAACGGATCCCCACCTTCGACTCTCCCAACGTTCGTTAAAACGTCCAAGAATTATAATCTTCGAAATCCTCGCGGGAGAGCGGTACTGCTCCAAAGATATATCCTCTCGATACCTCTTAACCCTCCCCGTGCGCGAGAAACAAGCGATAGAATGCTCAAAATAAAAAACACCAGCGGAGCTTTTCTAATTCTCGACGTCCACTGCAAAGTGTCTCTGCTTTTCCCCATCGTATTCTCGATGGAGAACATTGCGAGTCGATTCTTTGTCGCACGGTAACCTTAAGGGTATAATCGTTTGAAAATTCTCCCCCGTCGATAAGGTTTGAGCGACTAAGGACGCGTCGAGGCGGCAATAATGCGTCGAGATAGGCTACAATCCTTCGGCGTCAATAGCCGATTCGAACAAAAACGTCGGTTCATTCCACGGCGAACGTCTGCGAGGCTCGAGGGATCGAGTGAAACGCACCTAATCCTTTTTATGCCCCGATACTTTGACTGGCGCGCCGTCTGCCTCGCGATCGTTGGGACGAGGCGAAAGAAAAATAACGTGGAAGCAAAGTCCCGGGCTGGAGGAGGGCGAGGAGGGCCCGCGTGCCTCGGTCAAAGAGTGCCACCGAGTACTTTCGGGCCCGGGAGAGTCTACCGCGAATAGACGTGAAAGCAAACTTCGCTCTTACGCCCGGCACCTCTATGACGCCCGATAAAAAAAGGAGGATCGCCCTAATGCCACCGAGTAATCTTCCATTAAACCCAACGTTCCGTTTGCAAATGTTGTCGCTCGAAATCAACGAGCGCCCGATCCGATAATCGGGAAATGCAAGATAAACGGAAGCCAGGAGAATAACCTTTCCATCGGGAACTCGAAGCGCGCATAACTTTTTTCGAATATATCGATTTCGCAACGGCTCTTTCGTAACGACATAATCGTCGTCGATTTTTTCTGCATATTGAACGAAGATCGAGGCGTTTATTTCGATCTTTCCTCGTATCGGTAGTCGACGTCGTTCTCAATCCTTTGCCACGATTCGATTGAATCGTGCGGAATCGAGTCTTGCCATGGGTCTTTGTGCGAGATCCATGCATGGAATTTCTATGTTGGAGGCGACGGTTTAAAGGTTGAGTATCCAAAGTTACTGTTCGGGAACTTCGAGAAGATTCGAGGATGGAAAGTAAGAGAAATTCTTTTTCTTCCAAAAATGCGATCCGATGTAAGTTATACCCCGATGGGGGGGAGATCGAATTTAGTAGCTCCGCCGTTCTACGGTTCCTCCCGGTGATCGATCATTTATTTGTAGTCAATTCTGATCCATTCTACCGACCTCTAATACCTTTCTTTGGCCCCTTCCTTTTTCTCCGGCCATTCCTGCATTGCCACCCTTTCTCATTTTCTCCAATTTCCCATCTCCGCCCCTTTTGTCGTCGATCCACACCCCCGCCTCGCCCTCGCCGATTTTGAAACGAGCCATTTACCCTCGATAATTTACCCGCTTTCGCGCGGATTAATAAACCATCGATCAACCGACGTTTACGACGTTCCGAGGGCAACAACACGCGTGACTCTCAACCGACGGTATCATCTCCATTTCCCTCATTGTCCCTTTGACGTCGTAAAGTAACCTCGATCCGACTTCCACCGTACTTCCATCGAGCTTCTCAAAAACCTCGACTTTGACAAACGTCCCTGGCGTTCGCGTATACATTAATTTTCCGCGAGCCGAACTTTTGCCAGGGCCGACGTTCTTTCTTACAAAAACCGGGCAAAGAGAGCCACGGACGGTTACGATACGTCCGTATCGGGGGACTGGCATTTTTCAATTACCCGCCAGTTCTTTACGTGCCTTTCGATAGCATCTTTTTCGCGAACGACCCTACCTTTTTTTGGTATTAGCCGTTTTTCGTAAATCGTAAGGAAACTCGGGCTCGCTGGATATCGAGTCTGTAACGAACCGATCGTTTTCCCTCTCTCCCTTGGAAAATACGTAGCCCCGGGGCCGATTGGGCTTTGCTCTGCATTTTGCAATTTAGGATACCTCAAGGCACTTATCGAAATTGCCCCGGCAAGCGGTACAGCAAGAAAATGCGTTTTCATTGACGTTTAATTGGAAACAGGGCGAGCCGGGACGATGGAATGAAATCCGTGTCGGCCGGTCTATTAGCGACTGCTCACTAACGGATAAGCTTTTCCCCCTTCTATCCACGTATCCAGCATGCAAAGCACACTTTAACGTCGTAATAACGAGTCGATCGCGATCGTTTGTTTCGCGAGAAGAATTCGTTTTCGCGAGAGAGAGAGAGAGTCTTTGGAATTGGTACTCGACTTTCGGGAGAAAGAACCTATCGAACTTTGGAATAAGAAACGAAGCGCGTTATTCGATCGCAAATACGCTTCTTTCCAGGTTAAGCGAAACATCGCGACGTATTAATTTGCTCTCGACGATCGTCCTATTAATATCCGGTGGTATTGGATTTTATTATATTCGGAAGTTTTTCAAATAATCCACCGCGAGTATATTAGATTTTCTTACGCTCGGCTCGCCCATTTTCCATCCCCCCCCCCCCTCCGTGCCTTTTGAATTCCGCATTAAGGTTCACTTCCAGCCTCCTTCGTCGGTTCTACAATGTGAAATATACTTTCGAGAAGTTCGTAATTGTAGTGCCACTTAATCCAATTCTAGCCCCGGTTGATTCTCCACTTATAACGATTTCCTCCCCAATCCGCATAACCCATAAACCCATTTGCCTTTCCGTCCCGCTACCTTCCATTCGCCCCTCCCTCTTCCCACCCTCCCGCCACCGCCATTTTTTCTTCGCCCTTTTCCCCACCTTAATTTCTGTAATGGATTAATTCTTCGTCGATCCCATCTCCTCCTCCTCCTCCTCCCACGAAGCTGCTCCTTGGGTGACCGTTAATCACTTTTGAAAAATTGAGGGGCCATCCGATTGTAATACAGAATATCGCGAGGCTGCCCGCCGAGACAAAGCTGTCCTCGAGCTGAAATTGAAGCTGGATTAAACCGCTTTTGAGATTTCATCCGGCGGAGTTCAAGGCGGAATCCAAGGCGGAGTCCAAGGCGAGGTACATCCTCGTAGACGTATTGTTCGTACGTAGAAATCGTTCGTTCGTTCTCTCTCCGGATGTCGGTGTCGAGGCTCCGCCTGAAAAAGGAGATTGATAGTTCCTTCTTACCGCTAAGTTTTAAGTTAAGAAGGGGACCGTTTCCGAGGCTAAATACGGAGGCAGCGCGGAGACTCAAGTTAAATACTTAAAATCCCGGGAACTTTCGAAACTAAAGTCAAACTTAAAATTCAGTTTTCCTCTTGCAGCTTCGACTATGTTTGTTCGCTAAAATAACGCGTAAAAGCCATTTGAAAAATTAATAAGACGCGGATGTGTGCAAGGTTCGCCTCTTGGATTTCGATCGCGCGAATCTCCCGCGACTTCCAATATACGCAGGCTGTCCCGAAGAAAATCCACTCGCCCTTTATTCCAATTCGAATACTCTGCAAAAATGAGCGCGCTAGACCGATGGAAGGGAAAAACGTCTTCCATGATCTCATCGAGCGATCTTCGATTTATCTTCTCAGACTTGTATCCACATTGAAAAACGCTTTAAATCAAAGTTAAATATATACGTAGCGATCAAAAAGCCAGTATACCTTCCGCAAAAAGCCTCCACATTCCCCGAAGCGAGTATCAAAGGACGCGCGTAAGATTAACAGGACGTGGGCGCGTTTGAAAATTGATTTCTTGGATATGGATGGCGCAAATTAGGAAGGACGCGATTTACCACAGTCTCATCCGGCAGAGTCGTATCTCCCTTCGCGCCCAGAAGGCATCGTAATTCTGCGGGAATCCTCGTCCGGTCGCCCTGACCTTATTCCGCGGCTCTCGGTCGAGGGTACCTTAACGCACTCAATGAAATTGCTCGGCTAGTTAGCCGGCGGGATAGCGGAAAAAAAATGTGATTCCACTGGAGCTTAATTGGAAATAGCGCGACGGTAGGTGGACGCGCGATGGGGCGAAATCGATTTTACTCGCCGACTTGACGACCGACGATCGGCGAACCGATTATTCGGTTCTGATGGATCCCACTTCGCCTTCCTCCAACTTACCGTAGGCTGTATATCTTCGATTTCCCCGCTCCTCGAACTTTTGTCACTCCACGTCCCTTCCGACGAGGCCCCCCTCGCGAATCCACGATTATGCATAATGCTTGAAATCGGAATGAACGAAGATCCGGTTAATTTACCCTCGAAAGGAACAAACAGCCCTCGTTCCCTTCTCTCGATCGCTTTAAGAAGCGGGTAAGAACGTATTTCTCGAGAAATACACTACTCTATTCTTCGGGTTGGCCATTGTGCCGCCAATCGTAATTACGATCCTTGCTTTCTCTATCCCTTTTCGCGATGACGCATAAATGAATAACGCTGTATAATGTACGATATCCCAAATCCATTAGGATAGGTCCGAAAGCGTTTAAGGCAAACTCCGCAGTACGGGGACATTCCTATGCAAATCGCATGGGAAAATTCGGAGGTGATGAATTCGGTTTGTACCCGAACCACCTAGGGTAGGAGTTTGCGCGGCCAAAGTACGATGCACGTAGGATTAGCCGGTTCAATTATGGTGCCCGTCGGTAATAAGAAGCCTCGAAGCCCAAAGCGAGGCGTAATTCGGAATTGTAGGGCAGGCCACGTTTTTTCTACTCTCCGAGGAAAGTCCGTCCTAATGTTTAATACCGAAACTCCAGGATGTTATCTCGACGTATCCAAACACGCGACGCGGGTCCTCGAAAAGGGGGACGAAGAAGAGAAATAACGGCTCTGCCTTTATCAGTGAGAGAATCTCGGTGAAAACGGCTTTAAAAATTTGAAGAATACCGATGTAAAACCGTTATTTCTTTCGGATAACTTCTTTACATCCGATGGTCGCGCGTTTAAGGGGAGTGTTTCGCTTTACGATGCTCCAAGAATCCGGAAAGGAGGAATCGCTGACGTAGGAAAAGTCGCGCAAAGGAGGCGTTACTTTGAAGTTGGCGCGGATCGCGGAGGGTTAACGAACACCCAGTACGTAGCGTCGGAGAATCGATTTCAGCCGTTCGGACGTGTGACTGCTCAGGTGCTCGGCTGGCCGCTTAATCGACACCGTCTACCGCCCTTCTGTATTACTCCCCGTATCTCTTGATTTCTCTTTCTTCCTCAAATTCCACCGATAGCCTCCGCAGTCTCCCCCTTTACCACGGCCGCCCCCTTTCAACCGCGCGGAATGTCTCCCGTTCTTTATTTCCTCGGAAATACGCGCCGCGACTTTTGGCTCCTCTACGTTCGGATTTTAAATATCAACCTCAGCCACGCGGTCTCTCGGCTTTCCGAGGGATTTCTAAATCTCGCCATCGTGGAACCTAAATACACCCAAAGAGGGCTTTTATGGTCATTGGGTTTTAACACGAATAATAGGAAGCGGTCAAGGTAAATATTCCGTAACGTGCGTCAATTTCTCTTAACGTCCGAAATAACCGATAGTGAATAATAATATAGAAGTTTTCATAAATTAGGGTATATTGGGTAATGCCTGAAAGCGAGTTTAAAGATCCAAGCAAGCAATCGGGCAAACATTTATTTTTCAAGCGGAACACTCATCCGCAAACTGGAGCGGATCGTAGAAATTCTAGAAGTTTCCGAGATCTCATCGAAACGTAGACCCTCCGCCTCGTCGCCTTTCCGCGCGACGGATGCAATTAATAAGGAAATATTATTAATATCCGGATAAAGCGGGAAGATCCCAAGAAACGGTGGCGCCTTCATAAATCCTATTATCGTCTCGCGAGCACTGGGACGATCGGCGGGTAAGTCTCCATTTCCTTCCCGCGGACTTAGCCGGGATATACAAACCGGCGTTCGCGTCTGGATTCTCCTCTATGCCTCCCGTCCCCCCAATTCCCTCGTATCGTTCCTTATCTTTCACTCCCCCGCCTCTGGGCGGCAGTCTTCGCCTTTCAGCCCCCTTTCAAAGCCCCCCTCCCCGCCCACTGCCCTCCTGGCGCCCCTCGAAACCCCCGAAAGACCGACTCGCGGGAGCGTGCCGCGCCGTCAAAATGCAAATTCCCTCAGCGCGGCCCGCTGAATTATTATTTTAAGCCCCGTAACGGCCATTCGCTACGGGAAAATCTCATGAAAATTAATTTATTTTAATGCACTCGGTCCACGTCGGGGCTGTTACGAAAGGAGAGCATCGGAGGTGGGAGGTAAGGAAGGAATGGAGGAAGGAAGAGTGGCGAAGGGGCGAGGAGAGAGAGGAAAGGAGACGCGGAATCGACGTTCGACTCCTGCTCCCTTCTCTACGCTCTCTCGCTCTCTCTCTCTCTCTCTCTCTCTTTCCCTCTCTCTTTCCTTTTCGAGGCCAGAATTCGCACCCTCTACCGTGCGGAGGAAGTAGATCTCGAATCGTCGAGGCCGGCTTGTTTCTTTTTTAAAATAATTCCATTCGTTTTTATCCAGCGGTAATGGGCGAGATTTGAAGCGGGATCTTCCGCGTGGATGTCCGAGATATTATTCCTTACACTATTACGCGTGCCGAGAGTCGTACCAATTTATTTCGCCGGTCGTATTCGACGTTAATCGCGACGAATGGGATCGGCGAGTGTTCCTTGAAACAGAACGGTCACACTGCGGAGATTAGCTCGAGCGTGGGTTCGTTATCGCGACTCGAACGAGGCGAAATACGATCCCAAAAATACGCGAAATACCGTCCCGGGTTTCCAGGTTTGATTTTGCTTTTGTCATTGTTTCGGTCCTCGATCGGATTGCCGCGTGACGCTATGATTTTTTTCATTTTTCGTCCGGCCGCTAGCCGAAGTTTATCGCAAGGTTCTCACGCAAAACGATTCCGCCGACGCGCTGGAAAACCAACAGTCTCCATGCACTCAGCCAACACTTGCAATATTTATTTTCGATCGGTATGGAGTTACACATTGGACGAGTACGACCGCAGGACCGTCGCTCCTCGAATTTTGCGGCACGTTAATTCGAAAATAAATGGCGCCGCGGTAAACGTCACGCTGCGTTTTCGCTCGGAAGGAATTTTTGAATAACTCCCTAACGGTGAATCGAATTTTCCGTCGTAAATATACCATGCCCTGCCCGCTTTTCCGCTGATTTTGCCCAAGAGAAAAATCCACTCTGTTCCGCTCCTTTTTTTTCCCCCGGCTATTATTATTAACCGTCGGGCCGATTTATCCGCGACGATGTCTCTCGAGAATCCGCCGTTTGCCAGCGGACCGCTACTTCCACCAATTTTCCTCGAATATATCTCGAATAAATTCCGCGGTTGATTCGCGCGATCCATTATTACCGCGATCTCTCCTAATAGCTATTTGCCTCGTATCCACGTTCCGATACCTCTAACCGCACGTTTTACACCTCTCTTTGCGTTCGATACGAACGAACTGCACTTCCTGCCCGTACAGCTCTCTCTAAATGCCAGGTGCAAAAGGGTGAATTCGTGGCGCAAAATCTGTACAGGGCGAAAGAAGGATGTAGATGGAGCGTAGGATCCTCGTCGGGATGGCACGATAACTCCGTCTCGAGTCCTCGATCCTTCGCGGCCCTTTTCTCGGGGAATCCCTGGAGCGTCTTCCTCCTGACGAACGGGGAAATCTATATATCTACCGGGTGGCGCGATACGACGGCTAGGCAGAGGCGCACGTCTCGCGGAAGCCCGGTGATCCCGCCGCCTCGTATGGAGAACTTTACGGGACGATAATGGACAGATTTATGAGACGGCTTATCGATCCTCGAGTAAATCCAATTTTCGAGCTCGACGCTCGTGCGCACCCGCCGGCCGGGATTTCTCCCCTCGGCCCCTCGGCCTCCGCGGCCCACGAGGGGTATCGCGAGGTGGCAGCCGCGGGGGAAAAACGTTGGGCAAGGAAGCCGCCGACGATCCTTCCGCTGGAGGCGGAATTTCGACTCTTAGCCGTAACTAGGCCTTCCGCGAGGCTGTGTTATCGACGATAAGGGTAACATCTGCCGCAAGGGTGACCGACCAACAGTGCCGTCCGCCAACACCGTATCTCTGCACGACGGGGTTTGACCCGGACTAAACGTGAACGAAACGACACCCGGATGCGCGTCTGGCGTTGCTTTCCACTGTGAAATCAAGTTGGAACAGAGTTGCGAAGGTTATACCGGAGTATCTTTGTAAGGCATTATCGTTATTCCAGGGGTGGGTAAAGGGTGGCTTGGTTTTCTAGTAGCGTTTGTTTCATTAGAGTATGCGCAAAGAAAGAAAAAAGATTACGGAGGTTTTTCGAAACGGAGGATTCGAATGGCTGCGAGCTAATGGATGGATAATAAGATTTTGCACGATACTGTATGGTACTGTACCGGTGTTTCGTTCGAAACGATATGCGAGAGCGGCTATGGTGAGCGTAGTCGAGGTAAGAGATTCAGGGGAGCGAGCGTGGACACCGCGTAGGAACAATCCGTGGAATATCCGGCCGGCGGAGATATTTCGTTGGTAGTTCGGGTAGGTGCAAATGAGTTCCCGGTTTCTCGATACGCTTCCGCGACTCGTCGAAGCGGCGGGGGGATTACGGTCTCGCGTGCTCGAATATCCGGGAAAATTACGCCTGGATATTCGGGGGAAATTTGGATTTTTGCTCAGAACGCGCGCAGCGGAATTCGACGCGTCTGCGGCATAAGCTTTAACGTCGATTCCCTTTATTCGTAATCCTTTTAACGCCGACATTAATTTAGGAATTGACACAGTACTCCTATCCTCTTTGCTCCGGCGAATCGTATTCCAAACGAAGTCTCGACGAGCAACATCGCTCGACAAAAATTTATATTCTCATTTCTATGATCACCGTGCAAAAGTTCCTTGAAATGTGGGAACAAATATATATGCAGATTAATTTAGGAAGCTTTAGCAACAGTCTTGCCCGCTCCGCTACTCGTATCTAACCATCAAACAGTTCTGCCAATTAGTCTTCCCCGTAGACACTCTCGGTCCCCAGTAAAATTACGATGCCAAAGATTTAACTCGACGACCTTCTCGATCTTCGCGGCCGAAAAAAGCCAAAAAAAAGGCGAAAAGCCGAAAAATTCAATCAATGACGATCGTCGAGGCGGTGCGACACGAGGGAGAAGCTTCCGCGAATTAGCAGTGGGCCGATACAGGCGATCGAAAGCGAGGAGGGGTGGCCGGAGTTTCGTAGGGGCATTCTTCGGAAAGGGACTCGGCAGCAGAGGAGGACGGAGGGATGGAGAGAGGGAGGGAGGGATAATAGTAATATATAATGGTAAGAATGTATAGTGTATAGTAATATATAATAGTCTGAATATATAGTGTATTGTAATATATAATAGTATGAATATATAATGTATAGTAATATATAATAGTAAGAATATATAATGTATAGTAATATGTAATAGTATGAATATATAATGTATAGTAATATATAATAGTATGAATATATAATGTATAGTAATATATAATAGTATGAATATATAATGTATAGTAATATATGATAGTATGAATATATAATGTATAGTAATATATAATAGTATGAATATATAATGTATAGTAATATATGATAGTAAGAATATATAATGTATAGTAATATATAATAGCAAGAATATATAGTGTATAGTAATATATAATAGTAAGAAATGTAATATGATAATAATATAACAATGATTCAAGGATAACTGTTTATAGAATAGGTTATATATACATATGTGTATACAGGTTTTTGAAATTAAATTCACGCTTTTGCGGATGAAATGTATTCTTTTGCAAATCAAGTACTTTACGTGTATGTTGTAAACGTTTATGTGTATGTGTATTTAAAAGAAATGAAATACTGTTGATTGGATAGTAAGAAATACAATATTTTATTATAATTTATGGAATTGGATAATTATACATGGAGATGAAGGTATGTATAAAAACTGTGCGCGGATAATTCAGTTATTCGATGATAATAATAATTTGAGGAGAACCTTTTGTTGACCAGGTTATATA
>JBCFXI010002266.1:0-26302 GCA_038496175.1 Ampulex compressa | reverse complement strand
TTGCTACAATCGATAATATTAACCCATATTTTTTAATTAACAAATATGCTAACCTTTAATTTTCTCGAAACAAGAGAAAATGGACTTACACCACTTTCAAAATAAACGGTCCATATGATCCCTCCTATAGATGAGGTAACGATGAAACGGAAATCATGCAGCTACACTGATGCTTACAGAATCCTGACCGACTGGCTTCCTATTATAATTAATCAATAAGTTGTTATTAATTAATTAAGTTATAAATAAATAAGTAAATAAATAAATAAATAAATAAATTAATTAATTAATTAATATATGAACAAGTAAGAAGATTGTTTTCTTTTTTGACAAATAATAATGTGTACAAATTATTTTTTTTCTTTCCACGATACTTATTACTCATTTGTTATTGCAAGCGAAATTTGTTACAAGGTTAGAGGAAAGAGGGAAGGGTTTATCTTGCGATTACTATTATTATTACAACCAAAACTGGGTAGTGGACAAAAAGAAATCATACAGCTACATCATACCTCTTACGGAATCTTAACCAACTTTCGATTATAATGAGTATGATACATATATAAAAAGATTATGGGTTTTTTTTACTCGAAAACCATATTTACAGATTATTTCTTCTTCCCATTATACTTATTATTTATTTTTTCCCCGAGGAAGGTTTTCTATAAGGTTGCGGGAGTAGGAAAAATGGAAACCTCCACATATATTGCAGTACCGTACGTATAATTCCTGAACGAGGACGATAAGTGAAATGATGATTTTTGTTCATTTCATTTGAACAAAGCATCAAACTTATTGATCGGTATATTGCGAATTACTGACGAAACTACGCATAGTGGTGCTGTAATCTAAAAGTTACTTTTCGATAAAAGAAGGGGACAGGAACTTTCCATATATTAGTCATCTAAATCTTGAAGGATGACAATAAATGAGACACAGTTTTTTGTTTATCTAGTTTGCTAGCAAAGCACGCAAAAGTCATTAACTGAAAATTACTGACCAAATTGCGAATAAATCAAAATTTAAGGCTATCCCGCCAATCAAAATGGAGGACCGTCACGCCAACCATAGAACAGCATGCATGCGTATTATACACATTTACGAATTAGTACTTACCCCAATCAAACAACCCACGCTAATTTATAACGACGATGAAGATGACGCTGACGTAGACAGTTGCCTCCAGGAACAACTGGGAGATAGATCGAGGTAGGTGAACGGGAAAGAAAGGATCGGCAGCGGGAGATTGGCCATATTGAAAGTGACTGAATCGGCAGGGGTAGTCAAGCATATTAGAAGCAGCTGGATCGGCAGGTCAATGCGGTAAGATGAGTGTGAATCTATGGGGGGGGGGGGGGGAGAGGTGGATTGGCAGGGGAAGTAAGACCGGTGAGATAGCGGCGCCGGTAGGGTATGCCCCCCTCCCTCTCCATAAAAGAGTTTCATTAATCCATGTAGTATAACTATTTATGATTATGTATAATAATCGATAGAGAGAAGGTGGAGAGAGAAAGGGCGAAGAAGGAGTGGGTCGCCCATAGGGGGAAATCGTCTTTTGCAAAAGACGAACGTGCATTGCTATCACCTTGTGCATAAAATTATTCTAATCGTTCAATATCGCAATGATTGGGCCGCCTTTGCGCTGCAGCAACTCAATACCGCGTCATCAAAAAAATTTAAGTCAAATTATCTGGGTGGATGAAAAAGTATTTTGTTCAACAACCGATTGACATCTTCGCGCCTGGAGACTTGCAAACCTTCAACTTGATTAAAAGTATGTGGTACCGTTTAGGTAAAGTGGTCACATTATTTGTGGCCCATGAGGCTGGATCGGTATTGATTGTCTGGCAGAAACAATCAAAATGTTATTGCATAAAGATGTCAAATTTATAATAAAAACGTTGTCAACTTTTAGATCAATTCAAAATAATGATGCTGTACATACTTCCCATATACCATGAGATTAATTTGTGCAATACCCAGAAATAAACTTCTCGATTAGCCAGCTAAATCCACGGATCTCAATTTAATAGAGCATATTTGGGCACCATTTGTAAATCAGTGGAATTTTGGTTATGAATGAGATAAGTATGAATGGTAAAATCTGAGGCAACGGTCGGAACTTTTTACACACTTGCGCAAATCAATTGATCAAAGATTAAATCATGCAGTTGCGGGATTCAGACAGTCGACCGAGTACTAATCGTTTCTTTTGTAAGCTGTAATGCATTTTTACAGGCGTGCGAAACGGTTCTTGTGAGAGCTAAGCCATGGTTTTTGTCAGCATTACAAGTTTTTTTTTACATTGAAACAATCGGACAAACAATTATATGTTAAAAAATCATTCTACGAAATATCTCTGATGCAAAAGTTTCTTCTTAAAAGACACTTTTTGAATTCTAAAAGATGATCCCCTCCTATCTCATCTCCGTATAGTAATAAGTTATAATATGTTCTATAATATTATGTTTGTACGTACGTTTCTATAAACAATACTATTAAACATGTCAACCTGTATCATAACAAGCATGATTATATATTTTACGTATTTTGTAAATTGCACGTATGTCCATCATAGGGTTGATAAATGAAGACCGGTTGGTCCCTATTGTTAGAGGCTGCCACAATTACATTTCAAGTTCTCCTCCTTCGCCTCCTCCCTCTTGAAGAGTCGCGTAACAAATGATTCATTGATTCCCTGTGTACAAAGAAAATTAAGTGCTGAAGTTGGTCTATAGGTGTACAAGAAGAATTTAAACGTCACAGAACATGATTAGAAAATGTTAATACCGACCGCAGTTTCGACAGAGAGTTTCCTTGGCTTCTGTGAAGGGTGAAAAGACAAGATCCACGGTTATGCACGTGTAAACGTGTAGGTCCAATTTGTATTTTTTAAGTACTATTTACAGAAGTATAAGACTGTATAAAATTACAATATATTCGTAGACGCAGGACACGAAGACGTGTATACGTATATATGTATATTTATAAATTTTTGAACATCCGAGGTCTAGATGGTAAATTTTTTATTACGAGAAAACACTGGGCAAGCGATACGTATTTTACAAACGATGCGGTCTCCTTTAAACGTGAGGCACATACTTAACACATTCGATATAAATTCCATTTTCGGTATTCAGTCTACGATTCACGATATACGGCGAACTTCTCAATTGAGTCACTTCTTATTCCTTCTTTCTTTATGGATCCTTTAGTACGTGTACGTCAAGACTAATCAGATCTATGTATTACGACATTGCTTCTAATGAAAAGTTATTCAATGGACGAAAATCAATTTTGCTGAATTATTTAATCGATTATATAATTTATAATTAAAAGAGAAAGAAATTAATTATTTTTATGTATTTCTCTTAAAATATTTTGGACATAAGGTAATCTAAAATAGTAAGTCTAAAATAACTATAGTAAATTTTTGTGCAACATGACCTTCGATGATAGAATATGTGAAATCATTTTTCAGTTATTTACATCAGTTTTTTTTTTATCATGAATAAGCTATTTTCGAATCTCCAAGACAAACCGATAGAAAAAAGTACAATTAAACGTTCTGCCGGATGCAGCAAAATATAATTGACTGTACCAGCATTAATATGTTACATCTATCTTCTTCGCGGATGGCCGTGGATAAAAGAACCCTCGGCATGATAATATTTCGTAGAACAAAGTGACAAAGAATTTGGAAAATCATCTTTTAACGCGCTTTGTACCGGTCTGTATTCTGCCGACACTTCGTTCATGTTGCGTGAGGCAGCTACGTCTCACGTTATCGGGATTAGTGTTTTATAGTGATCATTCTATGATTGTTGCTCAGCATAAATACTATTTGTGATATTCACGAGGCAGAAGGACACTATCTTCCAGGTGTATGGCATGCCTGGGTATTGTGTTGAACAAAGAAAACAGCGAACAAGGGGGACTAAGGACAAAAGAATCAAACGGAAGGCGAAATAAGCAAAACATTTAAAAACCAGCCTGAAAAATATTGTCATTAACTTTTTTATTTTTTTATCTGAAATATTTTTCAACATATAGATAAAACGTCATCGATTAAAATGAAACCAAATATCGATATAATTACAACCACATGTACTTATTTAATACTTATCGAACAACTTATTTCATTAATATTTTAATCCAATTGCGAGTATGAGTTGCTAGAAGAATACATGAAATATCGTTACATATTATCGTATATGTTGAATGTAAGCTATGATTTCACAATTTCCATAAAATGTATAATATAAGGCGCGGTTCGACTTTAACGGGGATGGAGACACCTTTTGAGTGACGCTAACGAGGAGACTCTATTCCAGGACTAACATAGAAACTTATAAAAAGTATGTAAAATTTCATATTTACATACTTATCATTTCATTATAAATATAATTTAATATACTGAATTGTAAATGTTTGATTCATAATTTTATTAAAAATACTTTTCTTTCTTTCTCTATTATTTCAAATATAACTAAACTCATTTTTCTAATATAATCGAGGCAATAATAAAACAAAATCAGTTCTAAAATATGTATTAAATAAGTAAATTGTGGTCGTAATTATGTTATGTTTGATCTTATTTTAATTTGCAAAATCTCATCAATATGTTTCAGAAAAAGAAGGTTGAACTAAGAATGTTATATTATTGCGTTAAGAATTATCGAATCGTGCTTTTCTCAAAGAAGCCACGCCATGTCCCGCATTATGTTCCACTTCACACTCTTAACTGGGTTCAATGAAAATAACATAGGCGGAGAAGCTGCATAGTGACATTAACGAGAAAGTTTCAGAGCGACTATCATGGATCTCTTACTGTATGTCTGAAGTATGCTTTTCAAGGTGTGGGTGTGTGGGTGTGTGGGTGTGCGTGTGCGTGTGCGTGTGCGTGTGCGTGAGTGAGTGAGCGAGTAAAAAAAAGGATAGTCTATTAACGAAATCGTTAACCATATTTTAAGGTGTCCATTTCTTCATCAATTTCACTTTGTGCCAATCCGCTCACTCTCGATGCCGAATTACTGCTCTCCTTGGTTCTAACCGCTGACTCACGGATACATTCAGGCAAAACAACACATCATCCTTTTTATACCCATACAGTGTAATGGAAAAGTGTTACAAAGCAATGCGCCCCCTGACGAAATTTTGGTTATAGAAGAAAAGGTAAAAAATATAAGATGCAAAGTATTTAATTTTATTTAAATAAATGAACTGAACAAACACGATCACGTTTCAAATGCTCCAACATAATATTTTTTATACTGATGACATTTCTGTTAATAAGAAGAAAGAATATTATTACATTCAGAATTGATCCAAAAAGGACTTGTAAATGAAATACTGATTTAGATTACTTAAATATGTATGTACTGCTGCATCATCGAAACAAAATCAATGAGAGAAATACGAGGATAATCGATCAGATGAAAAACGCACACCTCTACTCATAGTTACTTCTGCCCTAACGGTTTATTCGCTGTTCGGTCACACACATTAATTCAATCGCATGATATTGACAAGAAATAAAAGATGTTGAGACGGAATAAGTCACTGCAAGCTAAAAAATGAGCATCACAGCATTGACGTAAACATAGATTAAATCTTAGTATACGAAAACGGTAAATAATAGTGTTTGATACATTTCCTGCAAACGCGAAGACCCTACTCCTTTGTAATGTGTAACGTTAACAGCCTAAATATAGGGATTCGGCGACCGTAAAAGATGAAAATAGGTGTGCCCGGCTAAAGGCTGCCTAATATCTGCCCTAATATCGTCTCATCAGTTTTCATAAGATGAACCAACAGTACATACTTTTATAAATATACTTTATAAACTCAATTGAGTCAGCAACAGTTATAATCAAACGCTTATTAATGCTATAGTAACACGCGATTAAATGACCGCAATTTAGAACAAAATAAAAACGGAAAAAGTGATTGTCTGGTATGCATCGTGCGTATATGACTAACATAACACGAAACGTGTTAATTACTATGTCACGATGCGCCCCTTTTTTTGGTTCGAATTGAACCACCAAAAGATCTCGAGTCTCCCAAGGAAACTCCAATGAATAATACGAATTTTATAGTTATCTCAGATTTATAAGATAATTACTGTTCTGCAAATAAAAATACATATTTACATTTGAAAATGTGATGTTAAAATTCATGATATTTTATCCTTCCTCGGAAAAAATTCTTTTCTGTGGCATTTCTTCAGTCATGACTTTCTCGTATGAATGTATTAAAAATAGTTTTAGTAAAAAAAAAACATGAAAAATTAAAAATGCAAAATTATTTTAATAAATGGCCGTTTGAGCCAATTAATTAAAAAATTAAAAATCTTGATTAATTTTTAAATCAAACATAAAATATTAGACTTTTATTAAAGTTACACGTGGAGTAAAATTGTCACTGCTCTTCAGGTTATTTCCTAAAATTTTTAAGTAAACAACATATTTCTATCTATTCATTTGACAGGTTTGTTTTTATTCTGTTTCCCAGGAAGCTCGAAGATCTCGCTTGGGGTAGGTTTTAATCCATGTAAATTTATTGCAGATAGAAAGTGTATACAGGATCAAAGTATCCTGTGTACTGTGTTTTATGTACAAACTCATAATAGTAAAACATTGAGAGAAATGTTTCCCTCCAAAACCTATGAGCAAACGCCTTTTACAAATAACGAGGAGCGTTGAAGATACTAAAATTATTAAATAAGGCCATAAATTCCAATGACTACAATCCTGCTTTGGCATACAGTCAATCTTCTTTGGAAAATTTAATTAGATCTGATTCTTTTTCGCTCAATATACCATGGATAGATAATCTTTGTTAGTGGTCTTCTAAGGAGCATTAACCAACCAAAGATAATTAGGATATACAAAATTAAATATAAAGCTAAAAGTAATATGGTATTTTTATAAATCCGTGGATACAAAAAAATTAATGGAACTCATCAGAAAATTAAATATGCATGCAGCTTAAATACAAGTTTTGTGAGTTCTTTGTTAAGTTTCAAAGCCTCTTTTTGAAGCTCAGCAGCCCACAGATTTTAAAATCAAAAGACCATATACTTTATATTTCAATAACAAAAAAAAAAATAAAAATGCTTAGAAATATTCTGAAATATAGAAGAGGCATCCTTTTCCAAGTACTAAAAAATATGATGATATTGCTATAATTTTCAACTATCATTTTTCCAAATTTCACGTGTCTTAAGACGTAAAACAACTGAAATACATAATAGGGACTTAAAAGAAGTACGTTACTTTTAGTTTTACCTCAGAAATTCCACTCGCTGATTAATTAGATACGCAAATTAAAATCTTTACGGAATTTTCAGGGAGTGGAAAAAAAGGCAAAAATAAAATTAGAAACCGCATGTAAATACAGTCAATCCTCCTCTCACACGGTACTCTGAGAACACGGTTTACGTATGACACAGTGGTAAAATCGCGACAACCTTCCTGTAACACAGTTTTTAGAGAACACTCTTCCCATACAATACGTATTAATACTGTTGACCGATTGTTGTATGCCATGTACATGCATATAGGCACTGCGGAAAAAGTATAGAAAATCCCATCCATCACCTCTGGTTTTTCTATGTAATATGCATTCCGTAGTTCTGGTGGTCCGGAACCCATCTTAAACAGTAGTTTCTAGGCCAAATTACGTTAGCAGTAGGCGCCAAAAATGAATAAAAAAAAAAAGTTTAGGCCGTTGATTTGCTGCTGAGCCGGGATTCGAATCCGGGACCTTTCACGCTTGCCAGGCAACTGCTCTAACCACCAAACTACCCAGGTTCTCCGATCAAATCATCTCGTCAACGTCTGTTTGTGTTACACAGAAGTCCCAATCCTACACGTATTTCTCTGTTTCGCTATTTTAGGAGAAATAAATAGAAAGAATTTATTTTACAAAACATACAAATATTTTTGAAAAATGTTAAATAAATTTCTTTTGCTGATATATTGGGTTAGGGAAAAAGTATTGAAAGATTTTGTCACTAGATAGTGTTTGGAGGCATATATCGAACACCACGATACTAAATGGCGTTATACTGACATGCATACAAAGTTGATATTCCAGTCTACAATTTACATACAGACCGTTTTGTATTTCATCAATCGTGCCAAATTTATATCAGTGTAGAAATGAGTGACGTTTCTGGAAAACTCGCTATATTTTGCATTTTTGCTATAAAAAAAGCAAAAACGCTGCGGAAGCCCGGGAAAAAATTTGTGGTGTTTACAACTAAGGTCAAGATGCTTTATCAAGTTAAAAAACATATAGATACTTTGCCCGCTTCCAATCCGGGAACATCGATGTTAAAGATGCACTTCACTCCGACCGAACAATTGTGGAAAATGTTGATGAAATGTTGCAAAAAAATCCATGATGATCGTCATATAGACGCTCATGATATTACTGACGAAACATTAAACATTGACTGCAAAACAGTTTTAAATCATTTGAGTAAAGCTGGATACACAAATAAGTCTGATGTTTAGGTACTGCGTCATTTGACTGCAAAAAATTCTATGGAGCGAAGGCATATGTGAAACGCTATTGAAACGAAACGAAATCGACCCATTTCTCAAGAATGTAATAACTGGCGATGAAAAATGGATAAAATACGAGAATGTCATACGAAAGAGATTGTGGAAAAAGCAAGGTAAATCAACACTAACGACTTCGAATCCACGATTGACGCCCCATAAAGTTATGCTGTGTATATGGTGGAATTGGAAAGGAATTGTACATTATGAGATGCTAGAACGGGGTCAAACGATTGATTCTAACATCTATTGTCAGCAATTAACGAGATTGCAACAGGCATTTAATAAAAGCACCGTCCAAAAATGATCAAAAGAAAGGGTATTGTCTTCCATGACGACAATGCTAGACCACACACATCTTTGATGACACGGCAAAAATTAACAGAGCTGGGTTGGGAAGTTTAGATGCATCCATCTTATAGCCCAGACCTTGTACCCTCAAGTTATCATTTGTTTCAATTTTTGCTAAACTTCCGTAATGCAGAGAAATTTACATCAAAAAGAGACTGTGAAAATGAGTTGTCTCAGTTCTTAGGCCAGAAATCTCGGAAGTTCTAAACTAATGAAATTATAAAACCACCCACAAGATAGCAAAAGGTTATAAATAATAATGGTCAATATATTCTTAAATAAAATTTATTTAAAATAAAAGAAATGTTTGATCAAAAAGTGACGACAAATATCTCAATACTTGTTCCCCAACTCAATATGTATGTTTTTTATTAAAGGATATATTTCCGCTATCACGCACATTTTTGTACCTTATATCACGGACTCGATACATGCACGCGAGCACACAAACAAGGCGTTGAAAGAAGTCACTCAATATTTATATGGTACATATAAAATGTTGAACAAATATAAAAACCTTTGTAAACATACATGAAAAGGTCAATACATTCTAAGATATTTTTTGTTCGTTATCATCGTGATTAACCCACTGATTTCTATTATCGCATGTGATATTTACGTTAGTGTTCGTAAACCACCTTTTGAATATTCTCAATAAATTTGAAAACATATGTTAAAATCATTTAATCTTACACAGTCACAAAGTAACGTAAAAAAGCTTTTGGTTTAATAAAAAGATGAGAAGCGAGTATGGAAATGGATAGAGAATATGTATTATATTTCTATAAATATCGAAAAAATTTCTTATGGTACGTCTTCACTTGGGAGTAAAACTATCGCGAGTTACTCTCGAGAATTTTTCTCACAAATGGATACGCGTTGCGAATTTTTACCCGCGAGCGTAGCTTAACTGTTTTCAGAGCTGCTGTCGCGAGAGTTACTCTCGAAACACAAGTAATTTTTTATTTATCAGGATGGATACAGACGCTATTTACTTAGACAGTTTTTTCGCAAACTCACAAGCATCTCACACTCGTGCGAGTGAACCATATCAAATAGAATAACTTGGATGACAAACAAAATATCCGGTTTAATCAATTTTTACGAAGCAAGAGTTTTATTGTGAGACACGAAAGACGAAATATCGTAATATAGCGAAGGAAGGAGAAATAATTAGAAGGAATAAAATGTACAAAATCATGAAAAAATAAAGTCTACATAACACGCGTAAGCTGAAAGTTGTGTGAACATTTCTTATTTTGCCTCTATATTTATTAGAAGAAATCCGACGAGTTTGATCAATTCGGGCAATATATAGTGTGGTTGACGTAACCTGTTCGCTCGTGTAACTTCTAAAGTGCATCATATATTGTATAAAGCCGGTTTTTTTTTTCAGAAAACATGTGTGGTTTAAAGGATACATTGCTGATATTACTGGAGATCTTTTCCAATATTCTATCCCCAATTTGACACTACACGTAGACCACTTTCAAAAAATACAGTCAAATTATTCGGTAATTATGAGATTTACTACTATTTAACATTTGATATTTTGACTATATATGCATTACATAACATATCCTCCAAATCATAAAAATTGTCTATTAAAAAAACGTTTGCGTGCAATACATATTTTAAAAGTTATTGCGCTGAAGAAGTAACGCGGAGCATCCTACATAACTTAAAAACTAAAAAAATACAAATTTAATTGTTAGAAAGCCAGATTAAAAAAGTGAGATTACAGAGTGAAAAATATTCTGCATTCTGAACGAAGATTTGTACTGTAGTTACAACATATTTGACTCAACATATTAATCTTGCATCAATCATGCAGAAACCGTATTGACTAATTTTTGTAAATGTACTTGTAATATATTTATGAATATTTATCTTTAAAATATAAATATATTTTTTACATAACAAATTTCATATTATTCATGTGTTTTACTAATGTAATCGTTTGCGCTCGTAAATATGATCGAAATCAATTTTCTTAACCTCATATTTTATTTGTAATTTTTAGTTAAATTCCTTGAGTTATATGCTGAACATTTGTCGATTTATTTCATAAAAATGACGGATCTACAATCTTGAGTTTCCTCGTAACGAGTGAACATGTTACCTGTGTATATTTATCTACGATAAATATTTGGTTTGAATCAGCAACCTTTTTTTCTACGATTCTCTTTCCACCTTTTTAAAATGTTGTAAACCATTACCTAAGTACCATTATAACAGTTTATGGTCACAATCGTAGCTTAAGCAAAGCGTTGTGAATCTGTAAAGAGTAAGCAAAGCGAACTCTGCAGTGGGCACGATTCTAAGGGTTGTATTGGACAGTAAGCTTAACACCTTTTCAATTGCCAACCACACAAGTAAAAATTTCAAAAGTTGTTCTCAAAAGGATACACAACCGGAGGACATTCTCAAGATTAACTGATAAGAGAGACTCTCAGATGAACACGTACCTTAAGACCTTTTCACCAATATAATGTATTTGTGTACCAATATATATGTATGCGCTTATGCATATACACGCGCATACACATACGGCGTTTTATCGAAAACGTGTTAAATAATTCACAATTCCGATATAACGTAGATTGCATTTTTTCGATTTCTATTGTATTTGTAAGTTTTACTTACACGCGTTCGATATAAGGCGAAACAGTTTCGTGGTATAGAAGAGGATTGACTGTAATCGGTATATTCCACTTTTATCCCATCCTTTTAATTGGTCCGGAATAATTTTGATCTTCCCCTCCGTAGGATTTATCCTCCGGATGTTCCGAAAACGAATCCTCGAACAAAGGGAGCAACTTCAATTCAGTGGCTTTGAATTCTTTCAAGCTCCAATTTCAAGTCCGTCCGACCCTCGAACACGCCCGAACACAACGGGTGTCCCTTTCTGTTTGTAAACCAACGTTCTAACCGGTGTGGCGATTAATCGAAATAACAACAATCATTGAACTTAAACCGCGCCACCTGTTTGTTAACGATTAATTACGTTAACGAAGCGGTTAACATCTAGCATACGCAAAAGCTTCCTTCACCCTTTAAAATAAAACTCTTTAGCGACGTTCGATGAATATATTTGTCATGAAGACACGAAAAAAAATTTATTTTAACGAGGAGTATACTCCTGAAATAAAATACCTGTCTTTTTTTTTTACGAAAAGGGACGTTTTTAGGAAAAAGGATTATATTCCTTTTATTAGAACAAATGAATAAACAGAGTAACAACAGTTTGTAAATTTCTTGTTTATCTTGTCTTTGTATCCTACCTACGCAAATGTTTGAAGAATGAAAGTATTGGGTTTTTAAGTAATCTAACTCATAACCCTTGCCGTTGTGTTGTAATGTAATTTAAATATACAGTAGTCCTACTTTGCATTTGACGATTCAATTCATGATTGCTTGATGTTAACCTCGCAAAACATTAACGTTTTTGGAAATATAATGCAATTAGCAAACCATTTATTTTACATAAACACATCATTTATTTATTATATATATTACAGTAGAAGCATCACCTCCATAAATGTATTCGCGATTCATCAAATGTAAACTCTGACTGTTATATACATATATTATGACATATGCATCGTGCAGAAAGAATGTATATTTATTAAAAATAGTAAACATTTTTATGTCGAGTTGACGCTTTTACTGACATCATAGATAAATGTATATAGCGACAGTAATTTCATATTAAGCTTTTACTGTATTATATACACAAATACATTAATAAAAACATTAGCGATTTTAAAGGACAGAAATTGCTTTATTTCTCACCGTTCCGTATATTTGAGCGTCTACCAAAATTAAATGATACGCTTAAATCCAAAACCTTGGGATTAAATAAAAGATTGTTTATAAAACAACAATTAGACGTTAATATCGTTTAATGCACGGAGATATAGATTGCGAAGAATTTTCAATCGTCAAGCAAAATACAACGAATTTTTCCCTCCCCGACAAAGAAATCACATTATATTTTGATAAAAAATATAATGTAATCTGAAACAAATAGCGTGTGCTTTAAAACAAATACAATGTGATCTAATATAGGTGTGCCGTTCGTATTTAACGCTAAATATATATTATTATCAACGCAAAACAATTCGTTTTAAGGCACAAAGTATTTTTGTTTGAATGCACGTATATTTTTAAACAACTCACTTATTAAATCCCACCACTTTATTTTCGAGATCGCGTTCGAGGGACGGCCGTAGGTTTCTGCTTAGGCCCGAATTACCCCCCTTCTAGCTACTATCCTTCATATTTACACGTATTAAAATAATCACACACTCGCAATTAGTTCGATGATTATTTACAGACTGCGGGGTCGCTGATGGATTAATGGCCTAGTCTCTACACGTGGATACGGATTTTTACCCTCCCTTTTTCTCTTTCTCTCCTCTTGCGGGCACGACCATCCAAAAACTCGAATCGAAGCTCCGCGATCCTGTTCTGAAATTGTTAATCAACAATTATAACACGAAAGGTTTGTAACATTGACAATTTTAACAATAGAAGTTTTTAAAACCGACAGCTATAATATCCAAAATGAACGATTACCCTTTCAACTATCCAGTAGAAAATATACAAGGTCCAATCTTCTTTTTATTTCAGGATACAATAAAATCATGTCTTTTTGGATTGTTGATTGACTATGAATTGAAACTCTTTGTTTTTATGCGTATACTATCATGAATGGGAGATAATGTAGCACTTCTATTTATGTACAAAAAAAAAGGAAAAGAGTAGCTTTGATATAGAATTAACGAAAAATTTGAAAATATACAAGTGAATAAGTGGATGCAAAGTTGTTTAGTATTTTTGTCGATAACCTTCTGCAGAAATTAATAAGTCACAAATCTGAGATTATTTAAAGATAATAAGTATCCAAGCAACTAACGAACTCTTTGTTACATTTTTATGTAAATATAATTGAATAAAGACACAGCAGTTTTATTTAGTTTAGGAAAGAGACGAGAGACGAAAAAAAGAAGAAAGTGTGAGTTTCAGAAAGAATTACTGTAGAATTATAGAATATACAAAGATCTTCTACAATTACTATATTACACTGTACGAAACCTAAGCGGATAGAAGAAACATCAACATTGTCAATATTATCTTAGTAGAAATAATGAAATAAAAAGTCTGGGTAAATCTAAAGACGAAAATAACAAACTTTCTTTTTACATATAAACGTAAACGTAAACGAGGATGAAGTTAGAAGTTTTATTCAGTGAGAAAAGAAAAGAGAAGAAAGTGTGCATTCTAAACTATACACGTGGATACAAAGACTTTCAATATTCTGGACGTTCGATATTTTCTGTACAAGTCATTAAATAAAAAATCCGAGAATATCCAACGACGATGAATAACTAACTAACTAACAAGCTCTCTTTTGGCACATACGAAAACGTGAAAAAGGAAGCGTGGAGCAGCTTTATTCAGTTAGAAAAAAGAAGATAAATATAATAGGGAAGGAGAGGTAAGGATGAGAAGGAGGTTTTACTAGGCGGAATGAAGTGTAGCAGTAATTATTCGTCTCTGAGTGCATGGGTGACGATCTTACCGTAGTATCGGCTCGTTAATAGAATACCGGGAGGAGTGTCAGCTGCGCCAGAACTAAGAGAAGGTTAATTGACAAGTGACCGGCAATGTTGTTCCCTGAAATCAGATTAAGTGGTCAATTAGCTCGGGACAAATAGCACTTCTTTCCGATTCGGTGGTCCAAACAAATTAGACACCTCGAAATATTACCATATTTTTTTTCGATTTTTAGCCGTTACACCTTTCCCTTCTCATCAACCTTGACTAACAAACCCCTTGTAAAAATTATGATCTCAATAATTAAATGCTAGTCACCTGGGATTAATTTTAAAATACTTCTGATTTAACATCAGAACTACCAAAACGATCAATATAATCCAACTGTAATTACTTAAGAAAATGTCGAAAATTTATGACGGGACATTTTTAAAACTTTCTATCATTTTATTACGCTATGCAAATAATAAACACAATCTATTGACCGTACCATTATAATTATGCGAACTATATTTGGGGACGTCGTAATAATGGCCAGTATTTATAGAATTAAAATTTAACAAATTACGGTGATTAACTTAACTTTCAGAATTTTTAAAAATCTACTTTCAAAGAAAATAATAAAATACGCGTTCCCTTTGAGTCATTCACAGATTTAGACAATATTCTCGACCTTCAGAATTTTTTAGATTAACAATACTATAGATTAACATCTCAACAATGAAATAAACATTGTATGGAAGCGGTTTACGAACAAAAGGTAATAAGTCTACTCCTATGATTTATCAAAGTACGAATGCCAAAGCTCTTGTAATCAATACGTAGCTTTATGCGTTTGATTATGTAATTCAGTTTTATATATTTCCAATACATTTCTCTAATCATTAGACTAAACACTGGTAAGTAGCAGGAATTATTATGATTATTACATAATGAATAATTTTCTGCAAAAGATAATGTGACTAAAAATTGAATAACACGTTTCTCCCCTCTTTTAGGAGAGATAATAATTTACAAAATCTTTTTGCTATAAGAGCACCCTACTTTTTTAGAAACTTGGAATAGCGACGTTCCGAACGAATGGTATTAATTTTATACTTTAAAGCAAATCACTGCGAGGATGCCTTTCAAACCTCGGTCTGAAAAAATTGTGTTCAATCATCGTTGTAAACCTCCGAAAGTTTTTCATCGATTGCTATGAAATTTTTACACAACGTTACATTCTAATAGAGGCGTGTCTTTATGAACTTCTTATATAAATGTCACACCTGTGATAGGTGAAAAGAAGCATTTTATACTTATGAATTACAGCGAAAAGAAAAATAATGTCGTCTGCTGGACGTAAAAGAAACACATGCTATACGAAAGAATTAACGATTACATTTCAATGTTTGCTATTTGCAATACATTGACGATTTCCGAATTTCCAATTTTACGATTCCACTTCAGCGTTTCCGATTGTATTTTGACATTGAATTTTCATAAGTTTCGATTTAATTTTATTTTTCTTTAATTATTTTGTGGGATTTAATTTTTGCGTGGGAATTGCGTTTATCATAGCATTCATCTCGTGAGTATTGGTTATTTTTTCCTTTTTCATTATTCTTCATTTCCTTTTTTAATCGTTTTTCTTAATTTTTAGTGCAATTGGTGGTGGAATTGAACTGTGCCGAATAATCCACGGCTGGATTTAAATATTTCGTTCCGATTTTTTATTTTTTTGTTTTATTTTTGTTCTTTAGTTCGTGTTTTTTTACCTTTTTAATGTTTTTGTTATAAATTTTGTCTTTATTTTTAGTGCAGTCAATCTGCTTTAGTTCGTCAAAATATTGATTTTCATTTAGTTATTTCATGTGATATTGTGTTGGAATTGAGCTGCATCGCTTACCTTAGTGTTTATTTCGTGAATATAGATTATTTCTTCCTTCTTTCATTGTTTTTCATTTCCTTTTTTATATGCTTCTCTTATTTTTCAGCGCAATTGGCGGTGGAATTGAGTTGTGTCAATTGATCTACGTCTGGATTAAAATATTTCGTCCTGATTTTTTTTTCGATTGTATTTGTTTTTTAGCCAATATCTTTTTTTAATTTTTTAACTATTTTTCAGAATTGGATGTTTTTGTTTTCTTCACATTATGCCAAAATGAGGCGTTTACGAAAATACTGCTGTATTTGGAAATGTCCACGTATTATACACGGAATGCAAGGAGATCATTTGAACGACGTAAATAAGGAGAAAAATCGACGGCCAACCTTGCATATTCAAAGAAACTACAATAGGCAGACTGTGCACCATACATCCCAATCAAGATGAATGCTTCTTTATACTGTTGGCAAATATGCCCGGTCCAAGGTCTTTCGAGGAATCGTCAACGGCGTTACACATGACACTTTTCGTAGTGCGTCTCATGCTCTGAATTCATTGTAGATCGACCGACACTGGGATGTATGCATTAATGACGCGTGCAGCACGTCACATCGAAATCAAATTTGTGCATTGTTTGCAATCATATTGACCAACTGCACTCCTTTGTCTCCGATAGAATTATGGAAGAAATATAAATCGTACATGGCTGAAGGTATTTTCCACCAAATATGCAACAAAAATTTAAATATGAACATGGATTTTACAGCAGGAATTTACAACAAAGCGTTGATAATGATCGAAGATTTGTGATTAGAAATCGCGGACAAAGTTCTCAATCAATTGAGAATGCCATTACCAAATTGATCTCCACTGGTTCTTTCGATGTAAAATTGTGTCGTGAAGAAAATTATAAAACGAATGATCTTTTGTCTTATGTACAATCAAATATTCCTAAGTTCACGCTTGAAGAAAAAAGTATCAAATAATCCAAACTATCAATAACGTGGTTGGAGAAATCTTTGTCTTAGATGCGCCAGAAGGAACTGGAAAAACGTTCGTAATTAAATTAATTCTGGCAGCAATTTGATCACAAAATGATATAGCCCCAGCTTTTGCATCATTTGGAATAGCTGCGACATTGCTACCAGATCGAAGAACTGCTCATTCCGCTTTAAAGTAGCCATTAAACATGCGATTCATTGAAATTTCCACGTGCAACATTTCCAAAACATCCGGCATAGGAATAGCATTGCAGAAATGCAAACTTATTATTTGGCATGAAGGTGCAATGGGACACAAAAAATCACTCGAGGCTGTTGATCTATCATTGACAAAATTTGCATGGAAATATCAGACCATTTGAAAACGCATTAATATTGCTTGCAGGAGATTTCAGACAAACATTACCTGTAATTCTTCGATAGACACCAGCAGATGAAATAAATGCTTGCGAGAAATATTCTACTTTGTGGTGACAGTTAACGACGTTAAAATTAACTACAAATATCCATGTCCAGCTGCAAATCGATCGATTAACTGAGATATTCTCACATCAATTGCTGGATATTGGGAACAAAAAGATACCGGATGATCTGACCTCAGGGCGAATTACCTTGCATTATAGCTTTCACAATTTAGTGACGTCAAAAGAATAATTAGTAGAAAAAGTATTTCCCAATATTCAAACAAATTAAAAGAATTACGATTTGCTGAGCAAACAAGCTATTTTTGCGGCCTAGAAGAAAGACGTTTACGAATTTAAGAATATTATTCAGGCTAATATTCAAAGCGAAGCAGTCACGTATAAGTCCATCGAAACTGTTGTGGAAGCAGATGAAGCGGTTAATTATCCAACAGAGTTTTTTAATTCACTCGATCTGCTAGGGGTACCACTGCATGTACCGCAATGGAATATCAGCGTGCTAATTATGAAATTGCGAAATATCAACCAGCCAAAGTTTTGCAACGGCACGCAGCTTGTAGTAAAAAGATTAATGAGCAACGTCGTAGAAGCAACAATCTTGACAGAACTTTTCAAGAGCGAAGATGTCCTCATTCCTCGCATTGTTATGAATCCAACAGGTATTCTATTTCAATTTAAGAGATTACAGTTCCCAACTCGATTAGAATTTGCAATCACCACCAATAAAGCTCAGAGCCAGTCTTTAGAACTGTGTGGTTTAAATCTAGACACAGATTGCTTCTCACATGAACAATTATATGTTGCGTGTTCTAGTGTAGTTCTAGAGTAAACATTTGATGAAAATAAACATATTAGAAACGTGTACTTGAAACCACAGCAACGCGTGGCCAGGTACAGCTAGTATATAATGAAATTAATTATGTATAACGATCTATAAATATCTGAATATTTATCTATATAGACTCATCATTCTTGTAAAATTCCACTTGCTCGTATTCTACAATATGATGATAAACTGGACTTGCAAAATAATTTACATTCAGGGAGGTAGGGTAACAATTAATAATGAATGTAACGTATTAGCAGTATTGTTGTAACATTTCGATTCGAGCGTGAGCCCTTATCAAAAAATTTATTTGATCTAAAGTTTGAAGAGTGAGTACAAAGGTTGCAGAAAATGAAAATGAATAATCAGAATCATTTAACTACATACTTCAAATATGAATAAATCTATTGTTTGTTTGAATAGGTTATAATTATACTGCAAGTAAGAATTGGCAAAGTTACTACGCCTTAACCCATGTAGCTACACGTCAATGCGGTGATGACATCATAACATGTATACCTGAGTACAATATTGAATTAACATTGAATATA
The DNA here is from genome assembly GCA_038496175.1 of Ampulex compressa. Taxonomy (NCBI): domain Eukaryota; kingdom Metazoa; phylum Arthropoda; class Insecta; order Hymenoptera; family Ampulicidae; genus Ampulex; species Ampulex compressa. The sequence continues at coordinate 7,149 of JBCFXI010002266.1, read as the reverse complement.
TTAAATTCATACCATCCACGCGTGCAATTCCGACATGAAATAAAGAGTAGAGTTCTTCCATCAGTTACCTTGAAGTTACTTTAATCAAATAACTAAATAATACAAATAAAAACAATAAAGTTTTGGGAAAGTACATTGAATTTTCTTCACAGCAGCATGTATCTCAAAAAATTGGCATTACATCTGGCCTAGTAGATGGTGCAATTTTCCTATCTGAACCATATTGCTGACGGAAAAATATATACTATTCATCAAAAATATCTTCAATAACAATAATTTTCAGGATGAAAGAACTCAAACATCCGTCTAATATAGCTCGTAGCACACAAAAACTAATGCAAAATTTATATTGATTCCATACATCATACCTATTTCAAACACACTTCAAAGAATTTTGGGTAAATATGAATTAAGAATTGTTTTTATTCCGCACAACAATCTTAGTAACATTATCACAACTGGTAAAAATAAAGTTTCAATGTTGGTAAGAAGTAATGTCATTTATAAAATTAAATGTGAAAATTGTCATTGGAGCTATACAGGAGAAACAGAACATAAACTTATTACTCAAGTTAAAGAGTCAAAACCTTAATAACAAAACATTGCAGTAATTTTTAACATAATTTTGATTTTGAAAATACAAATAAACTCACAACCGCATTATCATAAACACCCAACATTGGTGATGTTATATATGAAAACAGAAACATATCCCCATAATCTGAAAAATGATACAGACAATTTGAATCCCGCATATGATAGACTTTTGCATCGTATGAATAATTTACCACAATTCAGTACAATTAATCACACAGGAGAAACTATATTTCCATTTTAGAATCAGTTAACCAGTAACACCGCTTCAGAAACCAATTTCAATTTTAATAACGCTCAAATTAATAATCCAATAGCCACGCCACTGGATAGCTTGCCATTAAAAATTCCAACTCATAGATCTAGTTGAAGAAGTCTGCCAAATCAGTTGATACTACAAATGAGAAAATTATAATTTTCCCCAAAGTTTCCATACATCTTCGATATATAGGCACATGAGCATAGTAACTTTGGCAATTTTTGCTTGTAGTATAATTATAACCTATTTAAACAAATATTAGATATATTAATTTCAGAGACATGTAGTTAAATACCGATAACTATTTATATTCATTTTTTGCAACCTTCGTACTCACTCTGTAAACATTTTAAATCAAGTGTATTACTTGATGAAGACTCATACCCCAGCCCAAAACGTCGGAACACTACTAATGCGTGGCACTTATTATTAATTGTTACCCTATCCATCTGAGAGTAAATTACTCTACTAGACTAGTCTATCATCATATGCGTGTGTATACGAGTAAATTGAATTATTTGAATTTTTAAACTGTATATCGGGCCGGACTCGACAACATCACAAGCCGGGTGCGGCCTGCGGGCCGGCGGTTGCCCATGTCTGGTTTATACACTGCAATAAAAGAAGGGACTGTTTTCCACCATTTATTCTCAGGCATTTATAGAATTTTCATAAGAAGTGAATTGGATTATTTTAATGCTTTCGACACTTTTAGCCCTTTAAAAGTAGACATTGATGCATGCACAAATCAACCACCGTTTACTATTGTATTTTGGTGTAACAACTATAAATATTGATTAACGGGCTGCTGTTTATTTATATACACGAGTGCAATATGTGGAACATTCGATACAATACGCATATTTATGGGTTTTAATAGACAAGAAAAATGTGATATAGGAATGAGATTTAATTATATTTGTACTCATCAATTTATTATTATTTATTTAATAATATAAGATAGCAACATTCGATAATGTAATGCATGAATAGCTTATGCCACCAAGGAATCACCAAGGAACATGACTATCTGCCATAACATCCTTTGACTGCCTAGCCATAAAATATTTCTCTTCTTTTCATTCTTCGATTTTCATGTTTTCGTATTAAAGCTATAAATAAATTTCTTTGACTAATGGACGCAAAATGTTGACATTCAACAATATATCTTCACTACCGCACACATCTTTGTATCATATAATATTATATATATGGCTGTTGGAGAAAAATCATTTAATATTCATGTGATACATAGAAGATATTATATTGAATATAAAGCCGTAGTAAATATAAGATAAGCCGACTAGTCAACCTTTTCTGAAGTATAGATATTTTAGTATATTGGCATAATAATTAGTTACTGACTTCTATCGTCGCATGCAAAATTCTTCTGAGTATTTGTGAACTATGCTCTGAATATCTGAATATATATATTTAATACATAAATATTAGCAAAAATTAATACATAAAATATTAGCATATTATTCTAATGATGAAATAGCAAGTGCATTAAACGTTCTCTAATTCTTGCTTAGCATCGGTACAAATTCTGACATTCACGAAGCATTCACCATTTTCCAGGCTCGCGCTGTGGCTTTGTATTTTGCTGAACATAGGAGACTGTCAATGAAGGTGGTCCTAGACAAAAGAGACTTGAGAAACGTCAAGCGATACGTGCGAAACACTATTTGACTGACGCTAACAAAGAAAGAAATATCATTCGATGAATAATCTAGAAGTATCAGCCTACATTGCTGGTCCATATGTAGACAAAATCTATATTTAACAGAAAATCAGATGCTTGTAACGAAGGTATTAAATTACATATCTACCAAATAAAAATTAAATATTGCAACTGTATCGCACTTGGTGTCATTTTTATCGACAAAATTTCACCAATATGTGGAGATTGACTACAGGTAGTGGCTTGGTGGAGCATTAATGCGGAAATGTAGTTTTCGAAACAAAATGTATATTTTTCTATGGTAGCTCAAACTCAAATGTCGTATTGCAGTGCTCTAGACAGTACTCTAGCCATGCATTTTCCCACACATAGATACACACGCACTTTCATCCGTTCGCAAACATAGGACACTAGAAATTCCTATGTACTTTGTATATATCTACTGATCACGGACACGGCGGCCGTCCATTTCTAAGACTGAATTTATCCTAATGAAATTCTCACAGTAGATTATTTCTATCCTACAAATATGTTAAAAATATTTTAGATAAAGAGAAGTTAAATTAAAAAAATAATATTGCATTGAGGGCTATTAAAAACCGTTAAGCATTAAGAACTCTTTTGAAAGCAGCTCTGCCGTGTACTGCATTGTGTACCACATTACGCACTTGGCTTCACTCGATGTAGATAACGGCCTTAGGAACACGTAAATGACATTTAGGATGAAGCTCCAAAGCGACAATCATGGAATTTTCACTGTATGTATTTTATGTATACTCTCTAATAATAGACGCACAGTGGTATATTTAACTGATTTAGGCGACTATAAGTCGATTGTCTAAGACCAGTCTGTACAAAAAAATGTATTACTTTAGGTAGCTGAACACGCTACAGAATATTGACACCATGCGGCACTTGAAGAGTACAGCTTTTCTCATAGCGCGCATGTCTACTATCAACGTTCAATGTGTACGCTTACTATTTAAGGTACATATTACTTATCCAAAATTAAGTGCGTGATATATTATTATGAATTGTAAAAAAGCGAGTAAATGTAAATGCATTTCAAGTATTTTCATCAACATTACAGCTGATTTGATTAAAATAGAGCACTTTGAAAAAGGATAATTTCCTTCTTATTTCTTTGATCTAGGTTTCGCAAATAGTATTGATGCGACCGAGCCTGATGTATAGAAGGTCCAAGTGAAAGAGGCTTTGATAGTATAGAAGAGAGGGTGGCCCTGGACGTTGTTGGTCCCCTGTCGAAGTCCCACTCCAGAAACAGGTACGCGCTGGTTGTGGTGGATTATTTTTTCAAGTGGCCAGAAATAATCCCGATGCCAAACCAGAAGGCAGTGAGGATAGCCAGGGCTTTGGTACGTGATGGTTTTACTAGCCACGGAGTTCCGTTGGAGCTGCACTCTGATCAGGGTCGAAGTTTTGAATCCTATATCTTCAGAGAATTGGCAAAAATTCTTGGTGTCAGGAAGACAAGGACACCTCCATTACGCCCTCAGTCGGATGGGCTTGTGGGACGGATGATGCGTACACTGCTAGAATATCTGACGCAGATTGTGGCACTACCTAAAAAGATGGACGATTGGATCCCAATGTTCCTCATAGCGTACCGAACATTGCAACATGGGGTGACAAAGCACACTCCTGCTATGGCTTTGATGGGACGAAACCTCCGTTTACCGTTGGATTTGGTGCGAGGTAAAGATTCGGAAAGAGTCCTAGAAAGCGACTATGTCGAAGGTACCAGGAAGAGGCTTGTAGCGATTTACGAGTTTGAGGCCGAATGAAGATATACAGTGATCGAATGAAGTCATGCTACGACACCGCTGCAAGAGAATTGACCTTCGAACCCGGAGAAGAAGTTTGGTTGTACAATCCTCGTCGTACAAAGGGAAGATGCCCTAAACTCCAGACTTCTTGGGAAGGGCCTTATATAGTCAAGACCCGTTTAAACGATTTAATTTATAGGGTGGTCTATACATCAAGCATAAGACCAAAGATCGTCTACGTGAATCGTTTGGTTCGTTTCCAAAAGAATAGTTGAGTGTTTTACTATTGAATTTTTCACTGTACTGAAAGGAACAAATTCGCGTTGTTTAGACCCCTAGTGTATGCCTGATTGATCAACTTTGTGTGAAAGTTTAAATGTAGCGGCATGGATAGGATGCGCGCATGAAAGTAATGCCTCTTTCGCTGTTTGGACAGAGAAGTCAGCCCCGTCAGCTTTATCCTCGGACAACCGGCTGCGAGACGTGTCCGTATAGCAGTTTTCGGTGAGGACTTTTGCTTCCCGACCTAAAGCAAGGTCTTGGGAGATGTTGGGTTGCCACCGAGCGGGGCCTGCCTCTGATTCTGGGCAGCGAAAGAGTAGTACGCGTGTAAAGCGAGTACGCGGGCAGAACCTCGAGGCGCTATGAAACGCGGATATTTAGAGTCAAGCTACCGCGTTAAGTTTCCAATGTGTTGGACGGTTTTGGCTCTTTCGGTCCTTTAGGTAAGTTTTGCAAGTTGGGCGACGACTTGCTCGCTTGATGTCTTTCAGTGCTGGGTTTGCACCGGCTGTTCTTCGGGGCGATGCGGATGTTAAGTCGCGTTGGACAAGGCGACGCAGCTGCAAAGGATCAACACTCGCGGACCATAAACAGGTCCTAAAGTCAAACCTATTTTAACATGCCCTTTGTTCATGGCAAAACGTCTAGGCCGGTTCTGACAATAACCAGGCACAAAATACTTACTACGAGGAACTTTCACTAATTCGTTAAACTTCTTTACGATGGCATATATCAGTCAAAGGGGGCCTTATGGCCTTAAGGACCACTCACCTCAGTCGGACCGGAATTTCGGGATGGGAATTCCCTCACTACCTGCAAAAGTCGAGTCAAAGAGGGGCAGTTTCACCTCCACAGAAATCAACCAATTAACAGTTTTTACTAACTACCAATCCGGTCATCGGTATCCCCGTGGACGCCACGTACCGAGCCATCCTTATGGCTAAGAAACATTGAGGAAAGCAGAGCTCGTCGGACAGACGAACAACACACAAGCACGGATCCTAAACACTTACGCACATTTTCTGTTATATTACAAATAGTTGTCTCAGTTTTGTATATATTCATTCTGTCTGTAAACACAAGTTATTTATTAAAGACATTACAAAATACATCAAGTTTCTCAAACACTGCTCACTGTACCGCTCTCAGTTAAAACAACCCTATCGTCCCAACAGGACATAGGGTCAACCGTGGTATAAAGACGCGCTTCGTGATATCGAGTTTATCGGTCGGAGATTTACGACCTCCGATGACGGAGCATCAGGCTTGAGTTGGTCGTGTCGCGAATGCGCGTAAGTGCATACTCCCTCTTTGTTCCTGTCGCAAGGACAGAGAGGATACGCGTACAACCAGGGGTACGCGCGCGGTACAGAACAAGAACACGGTTTTGGTCCTTCGAGTCGGATCAGAACAACAGAAACGTTTTTGGTCCTTCGAGTTGGATCGGAACAGTGAAACAGCTGAGATGGTGCGTTGAATGAGCGATGGTGAAGAACTTCTCGGTCTGGAGAAGTGGATCATAGCAAACGGCAGAGGATACGAGGAGGGTACCGGCGTCACGCTGTGGCTTTTGCGGGTGGTTTTCCCTCGAGACGAAGGGCGACTGCCGGGATGTAGCCGCAAGAGGGGCCCACCTGAAGGGGGTTAAGACCTTGCCCTTTCCCCTTCCTAGCGGAGGTACCCGGAGCAAGAGGAATTGCTCGAGCGAATTCATCATCCAGAAAAGCAGTTCAGCACTAGCGATTCAAGACGCGTTCGGGACGAACGGTTTAACAATGGAGGGAGGGCAATGTTGCGACCGAGCCTGGTGTGTAGACGGTCCAACCCTGGGAATGCCCCGACGACCAAAGGACAGCAGAACGTTGTTGAGTAGAAGAGAGTATCTCGAAAGTGCGGAAGCGATCGGACGTGTTTTACCCTGTTTTCAGATTATAAGAATAAACGGTTCATTGTGTTAAACGTTACGTTTGTGTTACGTGTTCAACATTTCGTACAATATGAAATCAAGGGCGAGCACCCCGGAGGCAACAGTATATTAGTTGTATAATTTGGCATTAAATCGGAGAGTTTTGCCTGCAACAAAAGCTTTAATTTACCAATCTGTCAAAATCATAGCACGATTTTTTGTTTTGCAAGATATAAGTCCATACAGATTTTAATAGAAAATATAAATTTTTCGACTACATGTTTAATTCTCTTTTAAATGGTTTCGATTATATGTATATTAGGATCATCAGGTGACGTTTTTATGACTCGAAGAAAGTTGTTTGACACGATGCAGCGGCAGAAATTGCCAAATATTAAAAAGAAATTGGAACATATAGGAAATTATATAATTACGTCCTGCGTTTGATTTATATTATATTTATATTTCTTTCATATAATGTTTCCTTGTACAAATTTTATAATTTGTTTTATATCTCTTGCATTTTAATTACTATTACTCTTTGATTTTTTTTTTTTTTTTTTTTTTTTTAATTCATTTTTCGGCACCGACTGCTAAGGTCATATGGCCTAGGACCTACTGTTTAAGGTGGATTCCG
>JBCFXI010002265.1:0-26307 GCA_038496175.1 Ampulex compressa | reverse complement strand
ATGCGATTATTTTTATATAGTCTGATATATATATATATATATATGTATGTATATATATATATATACATACATATACATATAAAAATCGCATACATCAAACTCGCGAATAAAAAGTTTATATATATATATACAATAAAACACTTTATTGCGGTAGATCCGCCTGAGGCGTTTTCTTTCGTCGCTGGGCTGTAGTGCGGAAGCGAACAGTATGACTGAATGTTGGAGGGCGACATTTTTACTATACTATTTAGATTTATAATTTATATTTTTTAATTTTAACCCAGTCATGTATAACAAACTTTTAATCACAGGAACGAAGAGAAAGCCGATGTTTTTGGACATGAAAATGAAAATTTTAATCTGATTTGAAGAAGGATAAGTCTTTTCCTTTTATACCGACAGATTTCATTTACATGATTTTTATTCGCGTAAATAAAATCAACGTGGTACGGATATTTGCGTAAATTGTACAGTAAAATCTCGATTAGTACCGCCCGACTTAATGTCGTTTCCTTGCTTCTACGTCTGTTATCTTTATCGTATGCTTTCTACCCTATCCCTTTTGTGTAGCAAAATACAAAAGTAAAACGTGAGTCCGGAAAACGCCGTCTTGATTTTGCTGAAAATTTAGATTTTTATCTAAGCGACACTAATCGAGACTTCATTGTATTATTTTTATCGTACATAAAATTACTATTTGTGTGCGAAAGATGCTTGAAATTATAATAAAAAGACAACAAACTTATTTCATTTCGATTTAGATAAGTGTTCTGTTAAAACATTTTACTTACAATAGGGTTTCACGTTTTAGAAAAAACTGGGAATCACTGGTCAATAACGTTGAAATTTTTCATTAGCAGTTTATTGACAGTTACAAAGCAATTTAATTTTTAAATATGCTACTGTAAATCGTGGAGATTATACCGAAATGTCTGGTATTTTACAGGATGTTCGGAATGTTGGACACAATGTTCCATAAGATTTTAAGGCTTTCCTATACTTCCTCTGTACCGACACATTCTAAAATTTATTGTTAAATATCTTGCTAGAATGTCTGACAAGGTTCATTATCAGAAATATCTGGATTTATACTTTATGTATCTATTTTTTATGTAAAACCTCCAGTTTGCGTAAAAAAAAGTTTACACAATTGATAAACAATCTTACCACTGTTATAAGAAATATATTAAAAACTGAAATTTTAACAAGCTTCGTTCCTTTTATTACACCGGTGACATGGTCTCCAATTCTGCGAGGATCTGTATTTTATGTTAATAAACAAACCGTATGAATTTCATTTAATTTTCTCGTCTTTCAATCTTTATACAAACCCCTTTAATGGAAGAGTAAAAATACATTGTTGCAGCATGTCAAGTAATTCAATAGTTATCGCATTTCATCATCAATCGTGCTCACGTTGAATAGAATTTCAATTCTGATAATGGTGAAGTGGTTGAACATGAACCTTATTATGACGAAAGATTGGAATTGCGAAAATGTTTTATATAAGGACTGAACCCAACATTAACATTAACTTACCAATAGATACCCGAGATTTATGTCCGGCTTATAGTAACTTATTAAAAACAAATTAAATGCAATTTAAAACAAACGTTATGCTTGTCTAATTGTTAACGGTTTGGTACAAGTGGTTAACCTTTGCACACAATGCGCACGATATAATATATAAATACTATTTTTAGCAATGCTCAGTACAGAACTTGAAAATGGGTTGTACCTCATTAAATGATAAGTATTTTACTCTGTTTGGAAATTTCAAGCACGTCATTAAATATTCATGAAATATGTAATATAGAAAGGGTGGTTTTCAATGCATCACAATCAATAGTATAACAAAGAAATAATGATTTATATAATAATGAATCGTTTCATATAATGTTTTTATTGTTTCTTAACACGACTGACATATTCGTGTTCACATCACTGTCGGGTGCAAGTTCTTCGGCCCTTACAATTTGTCTGTAACGCAGCCATTCCTCGCTATTTGCATGGGGATATCGGTATATTTGTCTGAATGCCTGTAAAAATCTTACGTACTATGCTGTCTGTATCGAAAAGTATTGTTAAGCATTTGTTATCAAACTATATCAATTAAAACATTATATGTTTTACTTTTACAGAAAACAATATTCCCGTGGTTTATTATTTAAATTGTACCGTATAGTTATTTTAAACCGTATAGTAAGAGGAATTTGTTTTCAAAACTTTAAGTTAACTGCATTAGCAAAAATATGAGAAATGTTTAAAAACAAAAGTTACTAAAGGGTAGGCCATTTAAAAGTTTGTTTTTAAAAACGCTATAAAATAAGTCTACATCAATATTTATAACAAAATGTTTTTTTATCGTGAAGGTTGGAGTCTCCGATTTAAGAATGAAAAACAATTTCGTTCATGTAGCTCCCTCCGCTGGCCTTACAGTAAGCCATCCTGCGAGTCCAGTTTTCAAGCACTTTTTCGATGATTTCGCCGCCTATCTCGCTAATAACAGTCGCGATGTTATATTTTAAAGCTGGAATTGTATCTGGATTATCCGCATAACATCGATCCTTAACGGCACCCCACAGAAAAAAGTCTAACGGCGTCAAATCGCAGCTCTGCGCAGGCCAATTGACATCTCCAAAACGGCTGATTATTCGCTTGTCAAATTTTTTTTTCACAGCGAACTGATATCCAAGCGGATGGCCATTCGCTTTCAACTCCTGAGTTATCTGGACCTTTTAAACAAATAATCTTAGGACTTTGTGCAGTATTCTTCTTAGGCTGGTATGATTAATGGCCAGTTGTTGCGATCGGCGTTGAGTTGAGGTCGATGGATTCTATCTCACACTACGGACCACTGTCTCAATATTCTCGGGAGTGCGCACTGTCCGAGCTCGGAGACCACTTCTGTTATCCAAGAGCAAGCCTGTCTCACGTACTTTTTTCACCAATTTCATTACAGTGCTTCCGCTGTGCGCTTTTCCACGACCCATATTTGTTTTCAAAATTCGCACGGTTTCGGCTGCACAACACTGACTTTGAAAATAAGTTTTTAATACTTCGAAACGCTCCTCAAGCGAAAACACGATTGTTTTGTGCCGCGGAATATCAGACTGATCAGCTGTTCAAATTTCAAGCAAATCGGTCACACCAATGTTGCCATACTCTATAATTTAAAAACAAACCAGTAGATGGCCCACCCTGCATAATGTTTATAGGAAATTTCTTTCGCATAATAACAAAACCAAACACGGTTTTTCCCTACGAGAAGTTCATTAATTCCTGTACTAATTCCTATACATTTTTGATAGATTCTGCAGTTTCATTGAATAAGATTCTCATTGTCACAAACACATAAAACACATAAGCATATGTTTATCATGATTATAAGTAATTGTATAAAAGGAATAATATACCTTAATAAAATCTTAAAAACAAAATAAAAACCAACTTTAAAAATATAAACTAAAGCACTAAGAAGTAAAAATAATTTTACGGTCACAAGTCAGTTATTGATAATAACTGCAATGATTTGTCGACAGGGCTGGTAATTTTGTAATCATTTTGTTTTAGAGTTGGCTGCACGCGGTACAATATATATTGCGCAGTAGAGTAAAGAGAGCAGCACGCATTTTCTCTCTCTCACACACGCACGCACACACACTCGCCCACACGCACGCACACAGACACTCGCACACACATGCATACACACACAACGTTTGAAGACCTATCAGACTCTAATTCCAATGCGTTTTGTACTCCGCGCCGCCGATCTTAACTCTTACGGAAGTAGCAAAACTCACGGGGAAGAACCAAACGACAAGAGCATTTAGTTGAGATAATGAAAAAGAATTAGTAACTAATGATTTCAAAGAAAAACGAAAAATAAAGACAATCATAGAACAATATTCGTCGTCAGGAGATGAAGATACAGATAATAATGAAGAAAATATTGAAGAAACGTACATCCAAAAAATGTGAAAGATTAAACAAAATTCAGGAAAAAAATATTGTACTCAAACCGCAAATATTGTATCTGTAAAAGTTTCTCAAAACAAAGATTGGTGTTGTCGAAAAGCTTGCATAAAAAATTACAAAGAACAAGAAAGAAAGAATATTTTTGAGAAGTTTTAGTATTTAGGAGATTTTAATAAACAAAATGTAAATATATAAAATAAATTGAGTGTTGTTTTTTTTTCGATTTGGAGCATCTTAAATTATATCGAATAGACTTGGGCTCTTTCAAATTTTATAACGAACCTGGTTGATAATTTTGAAAGTGGTCTAACTCCAGTCTTGATAAGAAAACGCATATTATTCACTTAATAATCGCTATTATTTTAATAGGAACTATAAATTTAACTCCTTTAGATACACTTAAGTAGTATACCTCATTAATATCCTATACGTACATGTTTAATTGCATTGAAGCGCAAACCCTTAAATATCTCAATTTCAGTATAAATAGACTTAGGCCACTTTCAAAATAAACGGCTCATATATTTATACATACTGTAACTGTATATTATACCCTGTACAGCTACAGACGGACCCATTAATTTGTTCCGCGACCCCTCAAGTGGGGCAAGGAAAAGGTGGAATACGACCGTGGCGGTGTCAGGCGGCTGTCCAATTTTAGAAGATATTTCGTTCTTTTCCTACCTTCTTAGATTATCAATAAGTTATATTAGGCTCTATAATGTTGTATTTGCACGAATGTATGACTAATACTATTAAATATGTCGCGTGCCGATCACAGAGTCTATAAATCTCAGCCGATTGGCCCCAGCCGCCTGACACCGCAACGGTCGTATTCCAGCTTCTCCTTGCCCCACTTGAGGGGTCAAGGAACAAATTAATGGGTCAGTCTGTACATACCCCTATTCCGCTTTTCTGCATTCTATTGCCGCTATTCCGGCATTCGGTTTTCGGTAGTAGTTAGATTGGCACCGTTTAATACAGCTCTTGAGATTTCAAAAAGAACTGAGAATTCAGATCACGCGTTGGATATAAAAGTTTTGGAAAATTAGCAAACGAAAAGCGACGGATAGCTAAGTCAAATCGACTTTCGGGTATCGAGCAAAACCGCTAGTATCTGCGGCTACTACGAGCGCCTCAAACCGAGGAGTCATGTATACAAACCGCACTACGGCATTGTCCCGACTATATTTTCGTCATGTTTGCTAGTCCGTACGACAATATCAGATTCAAAGAAGAAATATATCGACGGAGCCAAAACGCCGGAGACCGAACATTATCGTAATTTCGTGGGGGATCATTCTCAGAATACTAATCTTATGTTTTTATTTCAGGGAAAAATCCTATTTCTAGAATTCTTAGCACGACTCTAACTCCTACATATTCTCAGCTGAGTGCACATTCGTGTGTGCTCCCCGACGATCTTCTGCCCTGTTAGTGCACGACGCGAAAGCTTTGTCTACTCGAGAAGGTGATTTCTGTCGAGCTCGCATTCGTGTACCTTCAAAGAAATCGTCCAACTTGCCTGCACAGTGAGAAGCATTCCTTTTCAAACGCGCTCAAAGAACCATCCCCAGAAAATCCTTTACATACCTCGTCATCTGGTTCATATTCTTGGGGAGGGACAAGAACAAAAGGCTTTGACCTCTCCCAACTTATTTCAATATTACCAACCAATATTCGTAACCAATAGACACGTACATAGAATCCCAATGGTCCGTAAGACAAATAAGTAATAACGACAAGACAATGACGTTCGATTTCGCTATAACAAACCCCGATCCGTCTCTGTTTATCCAAGAAGGCTCGAATACCACTCATTTATACCCAGCATCTACTTAGACTGTTAGATCTTGACTCAGCCAAAGGAAGGCGGTATAGGACACAAATAATCCGAAAGTATAGTTACAATACAGTAATGCCCGCTTAGCATTAATTACTTTAAATACGCACGGTAAACTATCGTGAGAGGCAAGCTCGCCAGGCATTGTTTGGGTATCGGTAACGTTGGAACGTTTGTTTGTTAATTCATTTTCAGCACCGCTTGCTAAGGTCATTTGCGTAGGACCCACTGTTTAAGGAGACAGAGCTACAATATACATATCACATGTAAAAAGCAGAGCTTCTGTTCACTGCACCATTGTACACTCGAAATCATTCATTTGTTTCATGATCTCTGGAGGGGAGCAAAGAGAAGCTGGAAGTCTTGAATACTGAAAATCATTCGATATAAGTCGTTTTAACCCTTCGTGAACGAATGCCGCCATATTCGCGACATTATAAATGCGATTAAAAATGCGCTCGTTCCTTAACGGCTAATATGTGTGCAATATTTGTTTACAATTATATGTTCAAATATGGAATAAAGCTCGCTGAACGTTCTCTACTACTGATCCGCGCGGTAAATTCTAACGAGGCAGGAATGCTCGGTAACGGTTACTTGGACTTATCTTTCATCTGTAGCATCGGAAGGCAAAGATCGAGTGTGAATGCGTTGAAAGAGAGGGAGATGGGGTAAGTTGAGTGCGAAAAAGATGCATCAGGAACGAGTATGACTCTCTGAAAGTGAAAGAGGCGCAATACGAGTGAGCGAGATACATAATAATGTCAGGAAAGTGAGGAATTAGCGCGTGCGCTCGCTGTCCTTGGTACGACACCATTCGTTTGCCGTAAGCTAGTTCTTTCTGAGCTTTTTGATTTCGCCAGCTGAGCCGCTCAAAGTCAACTCGGAGTGTGCCAGTGTCTTCCACATTCTTAAAGAGGCAGAATATATTGTTTTCGAGGTTCGTAGCTTGCCTTTGTAGTGTGATGCATAAAGGAGACGGCGAACAAAGTGCGGCGAATAAAGTACGCGTTTGTTGAGCATGACGATATATTTTCTAAACATGAAATGTTATTTCCGCTCAAATGATTTTATGAGAACTGTTTGATTCCCGAAATAATTGATAGCACAGTTGCACGAATTATGCCAATTCGGTAACCGCAGTATAACATCAAAGCACAGTAAGCGGCTTTCTCAAAAACTGAAAAACAAGTAACATTATATTGAATGATTCAGCAAAACAGCTGTCCCTTATACGTTTATTTCTATCGTAAATAGTTACAATAATTTTCTGCTTTGTACAGCGTTCAATAAAATTCCACGTCGCTGGGGAAGATGTGGTGGGGTATTTCCTGTTTATTACCGATATATTCTTCTAATGATAATTTTGGCTTTCTCATCACATATATTTTGTATCGTGTTTTTAACTTTAACTTTTTTTACAGTTCATTAACGCATGAAAAGAAGTTAAATGAAATCACATTTTGGACCGAGCTAATAACTGCATTGCAAATTATTTTTATTATATAATGTGCAATGCGTTGCCTTCATATATGTTTAGTAATAAGCAGATCTAAAAATATAAAGTAATACAAAGAAACGATATACGGAAATGTTGAGGATAGTGGAAAATACAGGGTGGACCATCTACTGGTTTGTTTTTAAATGATAAGATATAAGAGGCAGGTGAGCTTGGCATGAATTAACACTTTTTTGGCAATGTGGCAAGGCAACGTCGCAACCTACAGCGAGACATATGGAGTGCAAATGCGACACTGAGAGCGAGAAATACGCGATAAGAGCCAGTAAGATACATTGAGATGTCGGAAGCAGGATTAGCGCGGGCGCTCGTTAGCTATGCTACGGCACCATCGTGAGCTGCAATGTCAGTTCTCCGGAGTTTCTCAATTTTTCCACGCGAAGACCTAAAAGTTAACTCGAAGTTTTCTTCTAACTCTTGAGAACCTTTAAAAACGCAGCACTACACGAAAAAAACGTTTTCATTGTTGAGCAATATTTATATTGGGTGAGTGCAAAAGTTCGTGCGAAGTTTCAATAGATGGAGTTATAAGCGTCGTAATGTGTTGTCATTAATACTCTCATCTACATATTATATATCGTTGAAAAGGTGACGTCTTCAGCTTACATTAAAAAAAAATCATTTGTTTTCATACAAACTGCTTCGAGAAATATCACTTTAGAAATGAGTATCGATAAGGTGCATTTACGGCATGTTATGCTTTGCAAATTTCGGAAGGGAATAAACGTTGCCGCAGCCGTAAAAAACATTCAGCATGTTTATCAGGATCAAGCACCAGCTAAACGAACTGTGGAAAAATGGTTTGCTAAATTTTGGCGCGCAGAATTTAACCGTGAAGACGAGCCACGCTCTGGCCGACCTTCTGAGATTGATGACGATGTTTTGCGTACTTTAGTGCTCAATAATCCGCGAATTTCAACAGAAGAAGTTGTTACGGCACTAAACGTTGACATCAACCGCTTTTCGGGGTTTAAAAAAGATGGGATTCCATTTGAAGCTCGATATATGGGTGCCCCATTTGCTGACCGAGGAGAACAAAATTAAGCGAATTTCTGCAGCCGTTTCTTTACTCGGGCGGATCAATAACGAGTCGCTTCTGGATCGATTAGTGACGGGCGATGAGAAATGGGTCCTCTACAACAATGTTCAGCGCAAACGGACATGGAAACAGTCAGGCGAGCATGGGGACGCAATGCCAAAGGCCAGTTTGCACCCGATGAAGGTGATGCTCTCTGTTTGGTAGGATTGCAAGGGCATAACCTATTTCGAGCTTCTCGCCGCTGGCGAAACGCTTGATTCGGACAAGTACCATCGACAATTAACCAATCTGAATCGAGAAATCAAAGAGAAATGTCCGATTTTGTCAAATCGCAAGGGAGTCGCCTTTCATCATGACAACGTCAGACCACGTGCTTCGAAAAAGACGCTACGCAAACTGAAGAGCCTGAAATGGGATGTCCTAACGCATCCACCGTATTTTCCTGATATCGCACCATCTGACTATCACTTGTTCCGGTTATTGCAAAATTATTTAAATGGAAAAAACTCTGACTCTTTGGAGGCCTTAAAAAACGGCGCGTCTTCGTTCTTCGAATCTAAACCGCGCAGTTTTTATGATCGAGGCATCCGTATGTTGCCAGAACGTTGGGAAAAGATTGTAGGATTGATTGAATAAAGATTTTTGTTTGCCTAATCACTATGTGACTTCTACTGACAAACTCCGCACGAACTTTTGCACTCACCCAATATATTGGAGGTCCATTATATAATAATGGAGGTTTGACAGCTACAGTGCCAGAGTTAGCAGCGATACATATTCATCTTAAGCTTAGTTAATCGACAGCATTGTCGCCTTTAGAGTTGAAAAATTTCATAAGCGATTGTCGAGAAACAAATGCATCCACAACGTGTTACTTTTTTTTGTTTCGTGCGGATTTTGAGCTGGAGACATCACCGGACTATTCTTTTTCAAAAATGTTAATGTGCTCGTTATCCCAACATAATAATCCAGTCGTTTGTGCCTAAATTGCAAGATATGGATGTGGACGACGTACGGTTTCAACAGGACGGTGCCACATGCCGTATAGTCTGAGAAACAATTCGTTTATTGCATGAGTAATTTCCTGGTCGAGTAATTTTCCGTTTTGGTGATCAGAATTAGCTGCCCAGATCATGCGATTTAACACCGGTGTACTTTTTTCTTTAGGGTTTTTTTAAATTTAAGGTTTATGCCAACTAGGCTACGGCCATCCACGCCTTGACGGAGGAAATCGAGCGATGTATCAACAAAATTCAGCCAGATTTATAAAAATCAGTCATGGAAAATTTCAACAAAATAGTACGTATGTGTCAGCAAAGCCGTGGACGCCATTTACCCGATATGCTAGTCCACACATAACCCTATACTGCATACTTTATGAATCAATAGAAAATTTACATTTTTAATTATGAACCTGTGTTTTCTGTCAAAATTACTTCTTGCGTGAATTTGGTATCATCCGTTATAAGGTGTTGAATTAAAATTTATTAAGAAAATTGGTGTGAAAAAAAAGTCGGACACTAGGGTAATTTGATCGGTACTGACACCGGTGACCTTTCGTTTATCAAACGATTGCTTGAGAGCAAAACTTTATAATTTTCTAATAATAATTTAATTTATTTTTGTAATTTAGAAATTATTTAATAATTAAGCCACACACTCGTGGTTCCACACAAATAATCGACGCAATCGACTGAAATTTTAACTCCACAAAACCAAAGGTACAATAAAAAATAAATGTGGAATATTGCTCTATTAAACGAAAAAAAAATATTGCTATGTTCTTAAAATATTGATAAATTTGATTACCAGCACAATCGGTCTATCAATATTTCTATTTAATTGCAAGGATCTACGTATTTGAATTCGTATTACAGATCTCAAAAATACAGGTGTACAAAGATAACAAATCTTCCTTCTTTGCGAAACACGCTTAAATTGTAGGCGAACCGTAGAAGTTATACTATGCGTCGCTGATCGATACGAAAAATGCGAGTCGAAAATAAAACAAAACAAAATAAAGAATATTAGTTTTTTTTGCCTATCTATGGTTTTAGAGAGTTTGATTTTCTTGTCACTCAGTGATTTGTTGTTTCCATCCCTCTCCACAAAACAATGAACAGCAATTGGGAATACTCAATTTTAATTACATCATCCACTTTAAAAGATCTGGTGAAAAAACTGGAGCAGTTGAAACTTATCACAATTCAAATAGCACGACAATCGCCGTCAACATTAATATAGATTGGAATTCACACTAAAACAACTATCTGGCAGTAAATTATATAGTAGTTGAAGAAATATGGGTAACTTATTGGGTACAGAATGAACAAATTACTCTTACCGAGTTAATACATACAGTATTGTATCGAATAAACCATTTTCGTGGATTATCGATTTTATCCATGATGTTTACATACGCTTCAAAATGCACTGCTATATCTGGTACAAATTCCGATAAACTATCGATGATTATGAGCGGGGAATTCAACGTCAATTTTGCATCAGCTGAGGTGTGGCCACTAACTGAATTTCCAAGTTCAAAATTGAACTTATATATAAATAACTAACTAACTAGCAGAAGTAACTAAAAAATCGGGGGTACAGTCAACGCAGTATTGGCAAAATGTTAAAATAATCTTTAATTTACAATTCATGTATTATATTTTAGTTATAAGTCGTAAAGTTATGTTTTTTTGTTGGATTATAAAAGAATACAAACATCTAAAATATAGTAGTGATTGTAAATAAATATTGCTATATTAAATAAAAATATTATAAAAAAATTAATGTACAATCAAATTAATCTTACAAGCTCTATCCTTAATGCGCATGATGACCATACATACATTGTTCAAGTAAATATCTTGGCAAAACCTGGTTATAATGCATTCAGGGAAACTGAAATATGTTGGTAGCTGAAATTATACTTTAACCCGTTGTGATTTTGCTTTGAATACCGCTTGATGTCATATTTCTTGGCGTCGATACTTTGTAACGATTGTTACTGTCTAATACCATTCAATTAAACTTTCGTCTGGTTATCTATTGCTGGCTATCCAGAATGCGCATTTATCATATTTCTTTCCATGTTCACCAGGTGGTGACCACTGTGAGACAGATGCTTGGTTTTAGATAATAAATGATTGTGCAGTAAATCTCAGAAGCTTGAATAGTAGTTACAGGCCGATTCGTACAATCATGGGCACCGAGGTGGGGGTATCTCGCGGGAGAGGAATGCTACCCGCATCCTACGTTACCAATACTCCTACTTTACCGACTACTCCCTCCCTATGTTATCGATCACCCACTCCCAAACTGACGAACCACCCCCTGCTGATTCACCCGCTTCCAACATGACTGATCACACCCTGCAAGTTCTCCCGCTTTCAATATGGCTGAACTCTCGTTGCCAATCTCGTTCTCTTTCATCCTAGCGCGATCTATCTCCCCTGGTTGTTCCTGGAGTTGGGACCTGGTGATCGCCCTCTTCATCGTGCGTCTGTCGAGTGGGGTGATTATTAAATCGTAAATGTACAGATTAAATGATTAATTTGTTCCTTGGCCCCTGAAGGGGAGCAAGGATAAGTGTAGGTACCAGCCGGCAAGGATCGACTGGATCTGATTTATCGATTCTACGATCGACATGCGCACGATTTACAAACTGCGCAGGAACTTATAATAATAGACGGTGAAATACATATTGATATATTTAGTTACATTGTTCATAGAAACAGATAACTATAATATTATGGAACCTAGTATAAGTTATTGCCACTATAAGAAGATGGAAAAGAAGGACGTTAGCTTTAAAAATCGAGAAAATGTCCTTCGAGAAGAAACTTTTACATCTGAGTTGTTTTCTATAAGGACTTCGTAATAGTAATTTAACGGAGAATTGTTCGCGCTGCGCACAGCCCGAGGCGGCAGTATGGTTTAAAAAAAAAAGTCAGTTATTGCGGAACGCCGTTCCAGTAAGTCTTATTACAAATTCGAAATATTATGTTATATATTTCAAATAAAAACTTCGCATGGAGGAAAACTATTTTATGTTTAAGCAATTGTCGAAGCAATTGATGTTACAAAGATCTACGAAACAACTCAGATGGAAAAGTTTCTTCTTCATTGACAATTTTTTCAATTTTTAAAGCTAACATTCTCCTGTTTCATTTTTTTTATATTGACAATAACTTGTATTAGGTTCTATGATATTACATTAGCAAGTTTCTAAGATCAATACAGTTATCAATATGTATTACACCGACGATGATTATAAATTTCTGTGCAGTTTGTGAATCGCGCGTATGTGGATCGTAAAATCCATAAATCGGGTCTCTGCCGCCTAACACCTCAACGATCGCATTTCAGCTTCTCCTTGCTCCCCTTCAGAGGTCATGGAATAAATTAATGATTCAATCTGTACGCATGCGCGCTGTGCGATGGTTAGCGTGATCATCCTCCATCCTGATTTATTCACAATTTGCTCAGTGATTTGCAAATAATAAATTTTGATACATTGTTAAAAAAACGGGGTGCATCAGGAAGTAAATGCCTAATGTACCATATGGAGAGTCCCAAACGTCTTTCTTATCAAATAATATCAGTTAAATTGTAGCATTACTATTCGCGATTTTGTTAGTAATTTGTAATATGTCGGTCAATAAATTTGATGCTCTGTTTAAAAAGCCAGGAGAACAAATTAGTCACTCCACTTATCATCATCGTTCAGAAATGATAGATACGATAATGCAATATATGTGTTGTGTCTGATCCCGCTCCCCCCTCTCTAACCTTGTAGAATATCTTCCTCGGATAAGAAATGAATAATAAGTGTAGATTTAAAAAAACAATCTTCAAAAAACGATTGTTGTAATAGGAAATGTATGGTGCGTAATAAGTATGGTGCGAGAAAAAAAATCTCTACAGAATATTATTCAGCAGAAAAAAGACCCTTCGCAGTTTGCAGATTTTTTTCACCTCTTTTTAGGAGGTACGACCATCGTAGTGGGGATGAAAAATCGCCATAGTTTTCGATTTCCTCCTCCTTCTCCTCCTCCTTCTCCCCCTCCTGTTCCTAATCATTCAGATGCTTATAAGGACATCTTGCCCTGTGGAGGGGGGTTTTTTCTTCTGAACGTCTTTTCTTCTATGTTAGAATCACCCACTTCCCCTCCAGCCCATAAGAAATTTTTCCCACCCCCTTTAAGGAGGGTATATGAAACTATGCGAGTGTATAAATACTCTGTTGTAGAGTCAAATCTCCGAGCTTAGAGTTTGCGGGAGAGGAAGGCGTTTTCATCGATTTTTTCCGTTTATTTTACGTCGTGAGTTTTAAAAATGTATAGTGAATTAGAGGCACATTTGCACCTTGTGCAAAATATCGAAGAGTTGGCCAAACTAATACGGCAATGTGATGAGTATGTACAAAAACTAATGCGAGACCTGTCGGAACAATCTGTGTCGACGAAGAAGAAAAGAGTGGGTTATATCAGAAATTCGAAATATTTGCGAGCAATTACGCTGCGGAGTCATGGTAAGCCAGGAGGATACAGCGGGCAGGGTACGATGGTAATGATTTGGTGGAAGGGCCGAATGTCGGGGAAGAATGCATATTCTGGGTAGATTTGGAATCTGTCTTTGATCGAAGACTATCTACAAGTATCTTGCACTTAGACCTGGCAAAATTTCCTCGAGATGCTTTTGAATTGCTCAGCGACTATGTTTCGAAGATGATCGGAAAATACTGTAGAATTAAAGTCAACGCGGAATTAATTGGCGAATATAAGATTGTCCGTGTAGAAAATGAAATCAAGTCGTTTAGCACAGAAAATCACACTTTGGACATATCGTCCGATATAGATAAGAAATATTAAGATCATGTTGTCGCACCGGTTTTGAGAAAAATAAAGGAATTTCAGGAGCGGGATAGTGGATGGACACTCATTCAGATTCAAATCATCAGTATCAGTAACCGTTACATGCAGAGTGTGCCATGGAGGCACCTGTTTTCATCAGTAAAAGGAATGCTGTAATATATAGAGAGCGATGACAATTCGTGTTTTACACGGGCGATAGTGGTAGTGCTGTATCTCAAACAAAGAAATGCAAAATCTGTTAAAATCATATCCGCATTACAAAAACGTACTAAACGTGCAGAGTTTTGTTCCCCCATGGAATTGCGAGAAATTGCACATTTTGAACAAGACAACGATGATAACTCCGTGAATGTGTATACGTATGATGTAAACGAAACGAAAAAAAGGGAAATAATTGTACCGGTACGCATCACAACGAAGTGAATCAAAGATAGTAAATATGCGCATTACATGCTGATTCGAAATCTATCCAAATTTATTTCATCGGAACTTTCATACAAGGAACATGAAAAACCTTTTTGTTACGGGTATCGTTCTTCATTTTGCCCTTTTTTCTTCCCTAATACAATTATCTGATGAATAGTGCTTTCCATTTCTTGTCTCGAAAAAACATGCATATACGCGGAATCCTACCTGACCCCCAAAAGGATAGGCTGTGAATATTTAAGAATGAAAAGATCAAGAAATCTGTCTCGCTGGCACTGTATGACGATTTTGAGTGCTTATTGACCATTTGCGGATGAAGATGCATCACCACCGGCACAGAAGAAGGCGAAACCGGAGGTTTATCAAAAACGTGTCCCCTTTGACGTGGGTTACTATGTGTAAAATATAATGGATTCGCGCAAATCGTGTTATGTTTTCTACCGCGGTTAAGATTGCGATATATGGTTTGCACAAGTGCATATGCTCGCAAAACAGGTTGGGTCCCGTCTTAAAAACATTGCGTCCATGATATCTTCGACTGCGGAAGAAGAGATAAAGTATTACACCGCACCCAACTGCCATATATGTAAAAAGCCCTTTTTACCCTCTCAAAAACGAGTACTTTGGCCAATATTCAGACCGATATGCGTGAGCAAGTAATAAGTAGATGGAAACTTGTCAACTATCCGAGTTTTCTAGTTATTTAATGTACAATGATGTAAATAATTTATACGGATGGGCAATGAGTCAACATTTTCCAACGCACGGTTTTTCCCTGAGTCAATGAGATTGAACACTTTGACGTTATGTCTATACCTGATGATTCGCCAAACAGCACGACCTACATGTTGAAGTTCCATTCTGTTTATCGCAAAAAATTAATAAATCTAAGCAGTACAAATTAATGGCGAATGTTGAAGATAAGGAAATGCATATCATTATGATAAAGAAACCATATCAATTACCGCACATCAAAGCAATACCTATTTGATGGGCTCATATCGACATGTACACATCGCTGCTGAAGTTTAAATCAATCTCCGTGGCTGCGCTCATGCATTGAGTACGCGTTTCCGTACGAGCGCAAGCAACGGTTTCGAGAGGAATTTGTTTAAGCTCATGAATGATGCAGTTTTTGGAAAAACCATGAAAAATGTGAAGAAAGGCGTTGATGTAAAGTCAATGTTTAAGTGAGACGAGCGATATGAAGCGAAGACAGCGGTAATTTTGCCAAATTTTCACGACTGTACAATATTTTTAGAAAACTTCGTAGCGGTTCAATTAAGAAAATTACAAATAAAATTTGACAAAGCAATGTACCCTGGTGTGCCCATTTTAGATATATAAAAAATGTGCTTATACACCGTCTATTACGATTACATGAAGAAGGAGTATGGCAACAAATATAACCTAATGTACACCGATACCGACATTTTAATCTATCATGTGAAATGTGAAGATATTTATGGAAATATACGGAATAATTCGTCATTATTTCATACGAGCGATTATGTTGCAGATAATATTTATGGTATGCCTCGGGTTAAGAAGAAGCTTTCGGGCTTTATGAAGGACGAAAACAATAGTAGAATCATGCTCGAATTTGTCAGATTACGAGCAAAAATCTATACGACGATGATGGTCAAGACCAATGGAAAGACGATCAAATGCGAAAAGAAAAGTAAAAAAAAGGGAGTGAAAAAGTATGTCTTTTCGCACCACATTACATTCCAGGATTATGCTGATCATCTACAAAAGAGTAGTATTAAGATGCAAAATAAAAATTTAATTTATGCATGAAAACACGACGTGTATATCTTATGACAATCAAAGGTATCCTTCAATCCGTATGACGATAAGAGATGCCTGTTGAACGATTCGTACTCTACCCTACCGCAGAGGCATTATACAATAAAACGAAGTCTGTTTATTTCACCACATATTATTTTCATTGATAATAAATGCTTGCTTACAATATACTGTTTTTATCAATCCAAGAATTAAATGACGAATCCATTCCTAGTCATTTCATACACACCTGTTTTCCCTTTCCGCGTAAAACCTTGTCAACGAGGTAAACATTCGAATCGGAAACGCATAATAACGTCGGCTCATCCGTATAAACAGCGTGAGTGGTCTGCGTATACTAATTATCAGGAATAAAATCTTTCTCAATAGCTCTTAGACAGGTCTATGATTTTCATCCTCAAGCTAATACGTGGAAAAAAAAGTTTATTTTTTTTTTTTGACTGCTAAGGTCATTTGGCTTAGGAGCTACTGTTTAAGGTGGGCTCCGAATCACCAGAAAAAAAAGTTATACTTATAAGACTTGCTATGACGTAGCGGAAATGGTCTCGGTCTTATTTTTGAGGGGTTTTGTTATGTGGAGGATGACGACGTGCAGGTCTTTCAGGGTAGGCTGCACTTGGGGACGTAGCGTCAGTGGTCGGTAGACTACTGTACTTGACCTTAATCACTTTTTTTCTTCCGGTTTATTATGCAGACGCGTGGCTGCTTATATTTTTTCCTCCGTACTAATTCAATATTCCTGACATTGCTTGTCAGCACAATCCTATTCGGCATAATTTTGCTCTTACCTATCAAGGATTTAAAGGGCCCCGTGTCCTTAGAACCGCATTTATGTAAGCTTACTTCCCTGTGCTTACAGGATACAAGGAGGAACCCGTTTCTCTGACAATTTCAATATTTTTCACCCCTCTCACTCCTCCCAGAATCAGCCTTTCCTCAACCTGCATCTCAGTATAAATCTCGTAACTCTTATTCTACACTCACCGCTTCTTTTTTTACCAAATACCTCGATTTAGACTGAGATGTAGGTTGAGAAAAGTATGATTCTGAGAGGAAGGAGAGAGGTGAAAAGATTGAATTTGTAAGAGTAACGGGTCCCTTCTTGTACCCTGTAAGTCCAGGGAAGTAAGCTTATATAAATGGGATTCTGAAGACACGTGGCCCCTTAACTCTTTCGGTACGAGTGTCGGATATATCTGGCGTCCGTCTGATGACCCGTTTGGACGAGCGCCGGATATATCCGGCATCCATGTGATATGTATTGTTCTGTATATAATCTTATATAAGTGTTACTTATATAGTTGTTAATAGAATGTTATATGAATACTTTTTAATATTAAACAACATTTGTTATAAGAAACATTGTTTTATTAAGCACAGTTCTTATTTAACGCTTAGGAAAATCTTTATACAAAAGAGGACTGACCAAGTGCTATGTGCGCATTTTTGGAGCGGCACCTCCTACAGCGGGAGTGTCATGGCGGATATAGCGCTCGTACCGAAAGGGTTAAATCCTTGATAGGTAAGAGCGAAATTATGCCGAAAAGTATTGCGCTGACAAATAATGTCAAGAAAATTGAATTAGTACGGAGGAAAAAATATAATCAGCTACGCGTCTGCATAATAAACGGGAAGAAAAAAAATGATTCAGGTCAAGTACAGCAGTGTGCCGACCACTGACGCTATGTCCCCAAGTGTTGCCACCACGAAAGACCTGCACATCATCATCCTCCACATAACAAAACCCCTCAAAAAAAGATTTTAGACCATTTTCTCTACGGCATAGCAAGGCCTGCAGATATAAACTTTTTTCCTCACGTATTAGTGTGAAGATGAAAACCATAGATCTGCCTAAGGGCTATTGTGAAAGATTGGATTGCTAATAATAAGTATACACAGATCACTCACATTGTTACGAGTCTCCTGAGCAGCATGAGAGAAGGGGATAAAGGGCCGGAAGTCATTCAACCCCTCTACCTGGCAAGATGCTCCTGTCCCTGGGAAGGGGTAAAAAGGACCCGCAAACTATGGAAGCTTTTTTTTTTGGCACTCCCAATACGTTACAAAATATCTGAGTCTCCGTCATAAGCATCAAGACGAAGAAGATTCGTGATTAATAACCGAGTACCTTTTGTACAGTTAAGAGCAATTTAGACCTGACGTAAGCAAGAATGTAGAGTTTTACGGTGTGTACGATGGTGTACTGCCAATGGATCACATAGAAGCATATGTGGTTTTGATGGAGTTAATGTGCCTGCGCACAATTGTGAGACCGATGGCAGTGCACTACGAGAGGTAGGATATGAAAATTTGTGTAGAGTGCTTCGACAAAGTGCCAAAGAATCTAGGCGAAGAGTACGGCATAACGTAGATTCACACGATATTTCACTTTTCGCATATCGGTCGTATACCGTTATGCTGTAATACGTGCCGCAGAGACATGATGGAACTACGGTCCATGATCACTTTCTCGGACCGCATAGAAGAACATCTTCCGCATACGCCGCAAGAACTGCGACAGAGAAAGAACACTTCCCTATCCGTAAGATACGGTAAGGAAAAAACGTTGTTTTTATTTTCAATGAACAATCATACGCGTAGAAATTTTCATCCATCCCCATCCTTTATTTCTTACACTCCTCCTTTCCCCGACGAATGCTGGAGTAAAGAGGGAGTTGATACATAAATGCAAATAGTTTAATTCCTAATTGCGAGTAGGATTAAAATCAAGATGGAGGGGTGTTGCGTGGATCATTATGTAAGGACGATCGTGCCAACTATCGAACACGTGCATGCGTACTATACACATTTTTTCACGCGGCACGCGCAACGGATTTAGCATATACCCCACTCGAGCGATGCACGCTGACCCATGACGACGACTCACGATGACGACGAGGATAATCACCAGGTCCCAACTCTAGGAAGAACCGGGGGAGGTAGATCGCGAGGGAGTGAACAGGAAGGAAAAGATCGGTAGTGAGGGATAGGCTATATTGAAAGCAGGTGGATTAGGAGAGGGTGGTTGGCCATATTGAAAGCGAGTAGATTGGTAGCGGGTGGTCCATCAGGTAGGGGGAGGGTGGAACCACAGGGGGTGGTCGGTAAAATAGGGAAGGGATGTATTGGTAGATAGTCAGTAAGGTGGGACACGATCGTAACCCCCCTCTCATACTCGCAAGACGCCGCCATTAACTATTATTCATGTTCCTGTTTAAAAAATAAATTACAGGAGGAATTAAAACTAAGGAAAAAGGGAACTGAACACGTGTAAAAGTATCAATCGCATGTCCCTTCTGCAATTAAATGCCAACACTTCAACTAGATGAAGTTAACCTTAAACTAATATATTCGGCGTGTGACACGCGTATGCCCACGCAAGTGTTGCGTGCTAGTGCACGCGATCGTCAAAGCGGATTAGGTCAACGAACAAGCTAATGGTCGTTGCCAAAATGGCTTAGGGGCGCTGTTAGATTTTCGAAAAGCGGACGAAGAAGGCAATACATAGAGAGTGGACGAGGCGAGAACTGAGCATAGCGAGAGTGTAAAATACGTGAGAACAGTGTAATTAGCGTATAGACCAGTGATGTATTTTGTTAATTAGTGATTTATTTGATCAATAAATCGTTGGTTTTTTTTTGGTTTACGAATTTATGCATGCACGTTTCTCATTTCTTAAGTTGCGTCCACTTATCGTAGGATTTCCTACATAAGTGTTAACGGAATCAAAATCAACTCTTTATAAATTGCACCCTAAAATCGGAGTACAATACTAATCTTTTTTTTTCGAGAAACGAACTCATTTATCTAAGTACAAGCTTTCTTATATTTCTGTCGAAAACTATATTGTAATACTTAAAATCTAGAAAACCCATGTTTAGAAGAAAATCTAGAATATCCATGTTTAGTTTATTAATTTTACGCGATGATTCTGATTATAATGTAACGAAAAAGGCAAAAGAGAAAGTACCTTTTGTTAAACGACATATTTATCTTATATCAATTAGCTACATGCTACGCCATATCATCTTCAAAACTTATATAATGCTAAATAGCGTATTAAAAATGTATCTAAGAATTTCTTTTTTGATAAAGAATAAATTAATGTTGTGAGCCATTGGATTACTGCATTTCAATAAAGAAAGCTGGACAACGGGTTATCCGGAAAATTTTTAATCGATGAAAGTAATACAGATGTAGTATGTCCAATAAAAAAGGGACACAAAATTACTTTATTAATTAGGAGGGTCTACTAATACCAGGATTACGCATGAATGCTTGCTAGTAAAAGATAGAGAAAAATAAAGACAACAATTTAGCTGTCAGTTTATTCGTGTTCTGCGTTATAGAAAAGGTTATTACGTTTGAGATTAATAGTGCTTTTTGGGGTTGAAGCTTCTGTACGCCTGCATTTTTTAAAACCTTGAACCTGTACAGAAATCAACTTTATAGCAGAAAGTAAAGTTCGACCATATGTTTTGAATAATTAAAATGCTGTAAAGAAGAATTTCAATGAAAAAACTGCTGGCTGACCGGAAGAAAATTCTTAAAAGTGATTACGAAGATTGCTTTTACAAGTTACAAAGGGACTAGTAGCGGTGTATTCCTGCTAAAATTGAGCATTTTTATTTCAAATAAGTTTTGTTTTGTTTACAAACTAAACTTATAATTATAGTGTAGCTGTTATTTTATCAAATTTTATATACTTCTGCTAATAATATAAATACTTTTCAAGCAAATAGAGAGATTCCATGAAGATACCTTTATGCATAAAGGGAAAATTATTTTCGCGCGTTTGGAATGGTGTAAGCCGCTGAAACGAGTAAGGCTGAGGGAGCGTAGCACAGTGACGCAAGCGGTGCTACAAGCGACTAATAGGAAGTGGGTGGTGGAAAGAAGAAAGTGTTGGCTAGCAAATCGAGAACGAGGGGTTCGTGGTTGCTGGAGCTATAGACCTAAAAGGGGGAAAGGGAGAATGGTAATAATAACGCCTGTGGCGCCGGAACCATCTAGAGGGGAGGGAGCAGGGAACGTGGAGAAGGGCGAGCGTCTGGTTTATACTTCTCCCAGAACGTGGCCTCAATAGCTCACTGACACCACAGATATAATTCGTACATTTTGCATTTGTTTCAGTACTTCCAACGTACAATGCGAACAGTATCTCTTGGCGTGTTTACACAGATAACAATTTAATTTTTTTATGTATAATTTCTCACTTTTCTCACCAGCCATATCTTTGTTATTGAATATAAAGTATAAAAACAGACTAATCGCGAAAATAGAAGAAAGGCAGTTTTATAAACAAAGTCTATTTATATGAATGCCTTTGCAATATATATGTGGGAACATAAAAATTGTCTGGCGTGAGAGCAATAAAGAACAGAGGGCAGTAGAGAACAGAGTATCGTAGAGTACAGACTAAGAGTCAGAGTTATAGTGCAAAGCATAGAGAACGGAATTATAAGGCAGTGCAGTAAAGAATAGAGAGCAGTAGAGAACAGAGGGTTATAGTGAGCAGAGAAGAGTTACAGACCAGAACATAGAAAGCAGAGTATAGAATAAAGAGTCAGAGTAAAGGGTTAGAACCATAGAGAGGGAGAGAGAGAGAGAGAGAGAGAGAGAGAGAGAGAGAGAGAGAGAGCACTAGCATATAGAAGATTGTACAGACTGTATCCTAGTAATATTAATAAAGCATCTCCTCTTATTAACACCAGTCGCTGGCGAAAAAATACTTAAACCCAACTGTGATCATCATTTCAAAATCTAAACCATTCATTCCACATATACAAAGGCAAATAACTGTGGGCTTTAAATTAGAATCATACCATAGAAATCATGCTAATACTTTCTTGAGTATACAATTTCCGTCTTCCTATTTGTCTATTTTGACTCACCATAATCCATACTTTGTATTAATATTTTATTTTAGTATATGAAAATATTGAAGAAAAATGCATGTACCGATTTCATGCGAACAGAAAATTTTGATTTACAGCAAAAAAATGTTCCTTTAGCTCTCTCTCCGACATCACTATTGGAAAACGCCTAAATATAGTAAAGCGTTGGTTATTCGAATACTGATTATCCGAAAAACCGGTGTTGTAAAAAATAAATGACTTGTATCCGGGGTTGATCGAATAAAACTACAAGCTTATTTTTTTTAATTAGTTTTATAATTAATTTTACGTTTAACGTTAAGACCATCAAAGAGGTCAAAATGCTCTCTATAATATTTTATTTGTACGTTATTCGGCGATCTCTTAACCCCTTGACTACGGCAGAGTTGGAGACGCACCGGTTTTATTATACGGTAGGAATTAAATTACGATAGACGCCGAAAACGGCAAACTTCTCGGTAGTGATGCATCTTTGTGAACATACATCTTAATTATCAAAAAACTGAATTTCGCTCCATTAAAACAATATTATTTATTTCTTTGTATTATGAACCGAATTGCTACTATAAATATGAAAAATTTAATATTAATGTGAAGCTTTTTTTCGCAGTATAGCTTATAAAGTGTGATATAAAGCCAAATTGCGTGAGCGCCTTTAGTCGCCATCAGTTCAGGCGGCCACGATGAAATAAGCGTTTATAGACGCTGTCGGTGTCACAAACGCAAAATTTCTGAGCGCCTATAGGCAGCCACAATATCCAAGCGGTTAAGGGAAGCAAGGAGAACTCGGAATATGACTGTGGCTCTGTCAAGTAGTAGAGACTAATTGGTTCAGATTTATAGATTCTATGATGGACACGTGTGCGATTTACAAACTGGGCAGAAGTTTATAATTATAGTTGTTATAATACACAAAAGTTCATGTGTAATAGGATGTATTCTCTGAGAAGTACAATCATTTTATTGCGCTTGCTGAATGAATAAATGGATCTATTTTTTTATATTCTGAGTTTTCGTTTTGCTAAAAATGTATATAATAGATATGGATATAATCTTTATGCCTAAATGTGTCGAGATACCAGACGATAGTTTTTGTTTTGAGATCCACAGTTGGTTGCTATTGAAGTAGTTCTACGTCATTTTGCACGTATTACGTGTTATGCATATCATTTCGTTCAGTTTTAAACAAGTAGCTACAAGCGTATTATTATAAAGTGGTATTTTGCATTTGCACTCTTGTATGTAAAAACTCTATAGAATTCGGTAACTGATTATTTCCTTAATTACAGATAAAGTAAAAATAAAGTTTTTCAAAATATGAAGTTTGATCAGAATTCTACATACACAAGGACCCATTAATTTGTTCCGCGACCCCTGAAGAGGGCAAGGAGAAGCTGGAATACGACTGTGGCGGTGCCAAGCGGCAGGGATCGGCTGGACCTTGTTTATCTACTCTAATACTAATATTAACTGATTGGCTAATTGTTCCAATGTAAAATAAATTGTAGTTCTGTCAAGAACTGTGCCATAATCTTAAAAAGAACCATTTTACAACTCCGAAAAAGTGATTAGAGCTCTAGTAACAATTAATAATCAGTCCTCGCACAATTACTTGATTTAATCTTTTTAATTGATAAATGTTACGAAATCATTATCTGTAATAATTCTGATGCAAAAGTTTCTTCTTAAAGGGCATTTTTTCAATTTTATAAGATATTTCGTTCTTTTCCCATCTTCTTAGACTATCAACAAGTTATATTAGGCTCTATAATGTTGTATTTCCACGTTTCTATGAATAATACAATTAAATATGTCAATGTGTATTGCAAAAACCATAATTATACATTCCTGGGCAGTTTGTAAATAGCGTGCGTGTCGACCGCAGAGTCTATAAATCTGGGCCGATTGGCTCCAGTCGTCTGACAGTGCTACAGTCGTATTCTAGCTTCTCCTTGCATCCCCCTTGAGGGATCATGGAACAAATTAATAGGTCCGTCTGTATATAATGTAAATCAAGCGGATTCACCAGAGCCCTATCCCATACGTATCGAGACTTTCTTGGATTACAGAATATTTTTTTGGAATTTGATTGCTTCATAATGCGAGATCCTCTCTTTCACGATCACGGTGGTGTTAGTGTTTTATTATCTTCAAAGTCCGTTGTGCCGGTTATTGCTTGTGTATATATTAATTGTTTCCATGCACTTTAAATTTGTTTTTAGCAATTTGCTGTATATACCTTTGCATTTGCATCCTTTATATTTTGCAGGATGTGACCAGTCGAATAATGTAAACACTCAATAGTTTTCTTTGCTTTCTTACAGGTGTTAGGAGGGTGATTTCTCCAGCAGCACCTGCCAGAACATATGCCAAACGCCATTATCTGATTCGACAAACTTGTGATCACAAGAGAGGAGCTGTAGAAACTATCAAGCGTTTCCATTTCTGCCGCACTGCTCAGATGTTGCTGCAGGACACGAATTTAGGTATTAGGCGTTCTTGGGATCAAACTGGCAGACCTTTCCAACAGCTGTTACTAGTTTATTCACTGTCCCACATTGTGGAGTTGTTTGCTTCTTATAAGGAAAGACAACCGGTTCACTGAGTCTCCTTCGGCATATCATCCGATATATCTGCTCAATGAGATGGTTAAATTATTTGAGCGTACCGTGGCTTCAGGTTTTGCCAGACACGTGGCTTCTGTCGCTAGGGTTACTGGCAGGGTAAGCGAAGGACATATACTCTCTCCTTGCTGCCTTCCAGCAAGCCAGGGTTTCCTTGCTGAAACCGGTGATCGTTTTTGGAACCGTGAAGTATCAAGCTCGGCAGTGCGTTATCGCAGAGTGGTGTATTCACCTCTTTGAACTCGCTGTTGTGGGACATGTTGCTATCATAGCTATTCTTCCCAGTCTAGAAAAGTGGCTGAGTAAGACCTTGGGAAGACTAGTCAACCGGATGACACAAGTGCTCATCGGGCATGGATGCTTCAATAAGTACCTGTGTCGAATCAGCAAAGAAAAGATGCTACAGTAGTATCACTGCTTCGATGCATGGCACATGGCACAGTACATCCTGAAGCAACATCCAGCATGCAATTATGGACGGAGTGTCCTACAAGATGAAGTAGGTGCAAATCTTTCCCTGGCAGTCATAGTCCATGCGATGCTGAGCATCGAGGGCTTCTGATACACTGTGGTCTCTTTCTGCAAGCAAATGATGCTGCGAAAGAAGGGCGCGGGTGGATTTAAGAGCAGTTAATCCCTCGGCTCCCAAAAGATGGACCGGATAGCTGGCACCGCCGACACTCCTTGTCATTCCCGCACGACTAACTACTTTCTAAGTGATCACTGAGGGTTCCATTCTATGAAACTTCCTAAAAGTTTGGGGGAGGGAGCATTTTGCGACGGTAATGCAATTCCATTAAGTTAGTTAAGTAAGCCTAGTGAAGGTTATCACACCCTCACCCCTAGCATGACTGTCTGCTGATGATGCAACGCTGTGGGAGTTTTACCCTTTTCTCCTTCTGTTTTAATATCATGACGACACACATAGTTCGCTTACATTTTGCACGAATACCGAAGTTACGACCAGAGAGTGCCGTAATGTTGGTGCGTCCACATATTAATTGGCATTCCATTCCAGTAGGACTGTGCGTACTATTTCAGGTAGCCATGTTTGTATATATATGTTGTAAAACGATTTTGGTAAAAATATGATTTATTAAAAAGGTTGAAATATATACACAGAGTATTAAAATTATTATTAACAGATCAAAGTTGAGGATTACCAAGTTCTATGGTAACAATTCTGATGAAAAAATTTCTTCTAAAGGACATTTTTCCAATTTTAAAAGATATTTCATTCTTTTCTCTCCTTCTTGGATTAGCAATAAGTTATACTAGACTGTATAATGTTGTATA
>JBCFXI010002264.1:0-26345 GCA_038496175.1 Ampulex compressa | reverse complement strand
ACAAAAAAATACGATAAACGAGAAAAGGAAAGGATGTTGATTCCTCGCTGGGACTGCGAGGAATGATTTCTGCGCGTCCGCGCCGCCTTATATAGCCTCGGTAAGGCGACCGATGCGCCCGACCTCTGAGGTCGTTCAAAATTGAAAAATTCCTGTTTATCAACGCTCACCTTGCACCGAGCCAATGTTCGTACATTAGCCGACGATTCGTATTTCACCGAATTTTACCAGCGATACCTTCTCGAATTCTCATTTTTTTCACGTTCGCGATACACACGCGTACATTCCATCGTCTCTCGTAAATTAATTCGCGATCGAGTGCCCGTCGTTCGATTCGATCGACCAGAAGGAAGTTGCGCAACTACGAGCGCCGAATTTGTATCCTCGTCCGCTTTACAATTATATTTCGATACGCGCTAAATCGAGAAATTTCACCGAGCGGGCTCAAGGGCGAGATTTCGAATCGTGCGTCGAGTAAATCTCAACTCGATCCTCGATAACGTTTTATACGGGCGATCGAGAGTACTAGACGCGGGGCGATTAATCGGGAGACATCGGAGTCGTTCGTCGCGGTGAGTATTTCGCAAATCGAGGAAAGAGGCCAGAAGCGGAAAAATTTCGACGGAGAAATGTTTCGGCGACGCTGGTCCGGTTATAAATACCGCTGCGCCACGAAACGTTTTCACGGCTCCCCATTCTTTTTCCCTCCGACCAACGATCTTATAGGCGGAACTTTATAGCTAAATTTCCCCCCAATGATCCTCCAGCCATTACGAACGATCCACCGAAACAAGGAAGACGGTCGTTTCGAAGTTGGCCAGGCCGAACGTTAAACTTTCGCCAAGTGCCCCTTTGATCCCACGGAATGCTGCACTTTAGAAAGAGCCGCGCAGTTTACTCGCGCCGACTCTGCCCGTAACCACATCGCGATCCTCTTTATTCTCCTCGAAAATCATGTCGGCTCTTCCAGAAATCGGAAAACGGATCGGCACGAAAATTCACCGGCGCAGCGGGCAAGCCGACATCGGCATTTCGCTCGCATCGTCCTTGCACCCCACGTTGTACCTCCTACAAGAGGAAGGCGACGGGCCACCGACGATCGTCTTTCTCAAAGGCTTCGATACATCGAACGTTATATTCTACGGCCAGGGAAATAGAGATCCTTCGAACGTGCTCGGGAACGATCCATAAGGCTCTACTCGTCCCGTAATCGGATACGCGGATCCAGAATCGTGAAGAGCACGAGGAGGGATTCTCTTTGGCCGGACTTTCCTGAAAAGGGTCGTATCGCGGAAACTAATTGTTCGCCGCACGACCCTGCTCGACGTTCGACCGCCATCGCGGCTCCTGTCCTGAAAATAATTGCCCCTTTCTTCGTTATTACCACCGAAACGACATCCGCCCTCCTTCTATTTTCGCAAAAAAAGGAAAAAACGACGACGGTCGGCATCGTCCTCTCGGTTCGACGGTTCCACGCTTCTTTGCGAGGGCCAATAGGCGTTCAAAGCAGATCTTGCCATCGTTCGCGAGTTACGTTCGACCTTTTCAAAGGATACCTAAACAACGAAGAGGCCGTTGCGTTAGCCGTTTTTCCGAGAAGATGCCCGACAACGAGTATTTCCGAGAAGGTGCGCGATAACGAGTATCTCTCTTCACCGAGATTTTACGGTCGCACGATTCAACGTCGGAAGAAACTACGGGTATATGCGATTTCCGAATATTTTTGAGTACCTCGGACGGTGCTCGTATTCGCGTAAACTCCGGCAGGGTTCCGGTACGATACCAGGCCGTAAGAAGGCCCGAGGAAAAAGCCGTAAACGAGGCCCTACGGTTGGAAGAAAAAAGAGAGGCGCGTCTTCGAAAGGATCCTCCACGCACGCGAGAGTTCATCGTCTTCGAGTGCGACGTACTCGACCCTCCACGGCCCACTTTTTCCACCCTTCCTCCCCTCGTCTCTTTCGCTCGGTATCCATTTCCGGGGATTACGTCAGACCTCGCGCCTCCCGCCTCCACCCCCGGCCCCCTCGAGCCTAATCGCGTGGAAATACAGACCGGAGAAACCGTTTGGTCGTAACGGTGAATCAGTTTTACGGGCTTCGTGGGGCGAACGGCGCGATACGTTTGGAGCAAGGCTCCTCGAACTTTTTTCCTCGCAACCCGCTTTCGACGGTCAAATTTTCTTGCGACTCCCTTAATCAAATTACCGAACGAGTCTGGGATCTGTTTGGACGGTGGCCGATCTCAAGCACCACTTCTCCACGCCTTTCGGCCTCGATCGACGCTTTTCGTCTTAAAAGAAGCGCGTTGAAGGGCCCCGATTCGGAGCACTGCCGGAGTTCTTCGTCGAACGCTCGGTGCTCTGGATTTGTAAAAAAAATATAGAAAACGGTATCCGGGGAATGGCGAGTGGGGTACCGCACGCCCGGCCGAATCGTCGTTATCGACGCCGAGGCTCGCGAGCCTCGGGCCGACGTCCATCGAATCGAAAATTCCACCGTTGCGACTCCGAGCTCGTTATTGGAGGAAACATGGAAATATAGTAGTTAACGATGCTCGAAACGCGGACTCGCGCAGATCTTTCTTCGGCGAATCGAAGCTATCGCGACGATCGACGAGCCGCTTTCTCGGCGATTCCTTTCGAGCAAGTTCGAGAGGTGGAAGAGTTCTCGCGCTGGTAGAGGTACATCGTTCGGCGAATACATTCCGTTTGTCCGAATACCTTTCGAGATCGAGACGACGTGCGCAACGCTCGGATATCGGATGATGCTTTGCTCCGTAATAGAAACATCCGAACGAAGTTGAGCGAAGTTAAAACGGTATGCGCCGTACCGGAGGGTGTCGGGAATATCAACGGAGGAGGAATATCCCGCAGGATAGTCGGAGAATTTGGCGGCTAGGAAAAGGGTTTCCCGGAGAGGATATTTCCCAATGGCCCCGAAATATTTATGCGGGCGCTCGGCGCTCGACGTTCGGCGTCGGCGACGACCATTCGTCTTATCATCGATATTATCCGCGAAGTCGAGCGTCGGGCTAACAAGATAAACGAGAGCAATTCCTTCCTCCCGGCCGAAGGGGCTAATTCAATTTGGCAGGGTAATACCGGGAAAGCATCGGGCGCATTATCGCATTTTTCTTCGCGACTGGAAAGCGGAGGCGCTGCCCCGTCGCTTCCTGCCGGATGGAGGAAGACCGAGCCGGGATTGGCTCTCGATCTTCAAGGTGACCGCCTCGGAGATTCCCCATCGCCAAGCCCGCGCCACGTTCTACGGGGAAATCGTTGGAAAATTTTCCACGCCTCCCCCCCCACCCCCCTTTGGACTCTTTACCCTCCTTCCCTCGTATTTACGTTTGACTTGGCACTCGGAAACAATCTCGACGACTGCGCGCATCGATTCTACGATCCGGCTGGAATTCATTTTTCCTGCAAATACCGACAAATTTATATTCGACTTAGCGGCTGGAAGTGGGCCAAACGAAGGAGCGTAGAACCGACGGGGGTGAGCCGTTGATCACGAGTCGAGGAAAAACGTTTGTGACGAGCGACCTTCGGAGGAAGGTGCCGCGACGGTGTGGCCAAATTCCAGCCGGTATCTTTAAGCGTACTCGATCGACGCTTCATCGATGGAGCTTTACGAGCTAGCGCTAAAAGTCCCCGCCGAATAAATAGGAGCGATCGCTCATTCCGGATGACTTCTTCGTCCTGGTCGGCGCGAAGCGGGAAGCGGGACGATCCTCCGGCAGAGACGTCGATCGATCTTTGGCGCTCGCCGGCCCGACAAACGTTCGGCTAGCTGCCCTCGTTCCTCCGGGGAACCGCGGAGAAACTTTTGAGATATGATAGCGCGACGTGTAATCCGCAGGTTCGCCGTATCCGCGATCAGCCCGACGTGCAGGACGCGCGGAAGGTGGCGGGGGTGGAAAAAGCTTGGAGAGAAGTCCGCAAGCTCGATACGCGGTTAACGCCAGGCTGCCCCGTGGGGCAAACTCGTCGCATCGCGCCAACTCTCGCCTATTCCCCCCCTGAATCTCTTTGGACGACGACGTGACTCCACCGTGGAAGGCACTTCGAATCGTTTGCGATACCTGCCGGACTTTGGCCCTGGAGTGCTCGCGCTTTCGAATGCAGCGAGAGAGCTCGCGTGGGTGACATTGCTCGTCCACTCTAAGACCGTGGAATTGAACGAGCAAAATCATTTTTTTCTACCGGTATCGACAACGTTAGACGAAGATCGAGGATCGCTTTGCGTGGACGTCTCGAGTCTGCTCCAGGTCCGATGCGAGGCCTGCGTCGCGATACGGCCAATGTACCTCGTAAATAAATCGAACGACCGGAATAAAGGCCGATCAAATTTGTTCCCATCGAACCGCCTTGCCGGTTCGTGCGTTTCTTTAGCGCCGCCTTTTGAAATGGTCGGCGGATCGCCGAAAGTTCAATTTATTCTCGAAGCAGTGATGCTATATACAGGAATCCTCGATGCGCGAGTTGAAAAACACGAGAGCACGCGGTTTTAAGCGGATTGCCAAAGGGCTGGCCTTTGGCCTTTCCGGGAGGGGTGAAAGGGCAAGTCCTTGCAGGGCTTCGTCGCGGATTTGCGCGGCATTACCTTTTGATGCTTTTGATGCGACTGCCTTCCGGCGAAACGATCGTCCGAAAAAAGGGCGATCGACCCTTTCGGAGAGATTAGAGGAGAATCGAATGGGCCCCGACGAAGGGTCGCCGGCCCGCGCGAAGGGCTTTTCCGCGAAGGAAAAGCCGTAAGCCTTTTCTCGGTCGTATCCGGGTATTCTTGGTTAGCCGACCAAGACGATGGCGCCACGATCCAAATTTGGGATCGAGAGAGAAGAAAGAGAGAGGATGGAATCGATCGGATGTTACGATTATGCGCGTCGTTATCGTCCAAAAATGAATGGACGATATCGATGAACTTCGAGCGAGAAAATAGAACGTACGTTCGGAATGATCGTGAATTCGATCGACGCGCTCGCATAGAACGTATCGGTGTTTAATCGCAAAATCCGGTAATCGGGAGGAAAGAGAGGGGGACCGACCCTTCTCGATCACGACTTCGTCGTGGAGTTTCGTGAAAAGCGCGGCGCGGAGCTAGGAAGTAACGAGGCGAATGCATCGATGTACATCGGACCATCTATATTTTTCGCCGAGTAAGCGGCACGGCACGACCCGAGTTTTTGTTCTCGCGCTCTCGAGAGAATCTGGCCGCTGGAAGGAAGCCAATCGCCGGCCTTTTGTTTTCCCTTTTTGCGGCAAACGAGGAAAGTAGAACCTCGCGCCCGAGACCGCGGTAATCCAATCGAGAACTACGACTCAAAGCTTCGCTTTCGACGATCCTCCCCCGCTTGCCGTCCAGGATATCGGAATGGGAGTTCGATCCGAAAGTTCTTCTCGACCCTTCTTTTTCTCCATCGCTCTCCCGACCAGAAGTTCCCTCACAAACACCACCCTTGTTTAGACATCGTTATAATCGCTATTTCCACCCAATTAGCGCGAATAAACGCTCCGCGTTCCGCGTTCGAATTAAAGGTAACCAGCTTTTCCGCGCAACGATAAAGCGCCAAACAAATATGTGCTCGGCGGGCAAGTAATTCAAACTAAACATAGACCGCTGTGGGTACGCTCGAAGAGATCGAGGCGATCGGCATCCACGAGTCGCGTCTCAAGGAGATATAGGACTCCAGCGTCAACCACGAGGTATCTCCGACTCCCTTTTTTTCTTTCGAATCACCGCAAATGCTATTAAACATATACAGCAGCTGTCCAATATCAAAGTTACGGAGGCTTTTGCGTTTTCCTTAAAAGAAACTCGCGCTAGCCAGGGCAGGTCGTTCTTAATTTTTCCCGGGGCAGGCGTGTTAAGCGGCGAAGCGTGGCCCGATTGCCGTATCGATAATCATGGTGCCGCTCTCGAAGCTCCATGCCGGTATGCGGGGAAAAAGGCGTCGGAAAATAATGACTCGGCAGTGGCCCGGCATAAAACGAAACGTAAAAACGGATCGTTCGTCGATTCGTTAATTGACTGACCAAAGGGAGAAACGGAGGACGCCGCTAATGAATAGAGGGCCGTATAAAAACCCCTGCCTTGCAATTCAGCCCTTTTATTCGACCGGGGCCACTGCGCGGGGCGTAATGAAATATTTGAATCGAAAGCATGATTTATCGTCCGAATCTCTTGGCCGTTGACGGCCGCCCCTCTCCGTCTTTCCGCCTTTCCGCCTCACCGCCCACTCTCGGGATGCTCGAGGCGAATGCGTTAGAGGCGCAACGAGTAAATCGAGCGATTTAAAGCGATCCTCGAGTAACCTGATGTGCGCGCCAACTCTTTGCACCAACTCGGTCGTCCTCTCCCTCCAAATCTTTGACCATCGCGCTGTTATCCGGTTCTCGCGCTTGGTACGTAAACGTCGGTTAACGACGGAGCGAACGATCGTATTTTAAAGCTGAAAGCGGGGAAATTTTCAGGAGGGCCTAGTTCGCGAATCCTGAAGGATCGCGTACCGCGGTGGAGGGCTTTGTCGCGAACGAAAATACCGGTATTCGTCCGAGCGAGTGATCGCATAAAAACCGTGCTCCCTCTCTAGGCGGGGAAGAGCAGAGGGTAGTCATTCGGCGTGCACTTTCAACGCGTTCAAATTTGCACAAAGCCAGCGGGGAAGGGAGGAGGGGCGGTGGTGGTGGGGGCCGGGGGAGGGAAGAGTTTGCTTCGTCGGCTCGAAAGGTCCATGACTTCGTCGGCTCTTTCCACCCTCGCCTTAACCCCTTTTGCCGCTGAACGCTTTCTCTCTTCCTCCTTTTTTTTTTTTTTTTTTTTTTTTTAACAACTTAATGCGGCTACGACGTCGTAGCGGACTAAGACTGGTATATTCTAAGGAGGATAGACCTAAGACCTTAGCTTTAAATCCCAGACGTGGCCTGGGTCTTCTTCGCCCGTTATTCGTAACATCGGCTCGTTGATCGCCCAGCGGCGCTAATTTATGCCGGCATAGTTTTCGCGGTTACTCGTCTCTACTCTTTCCGCATAGTTTTATCGAAATCTTATTTAATTATACTCGAGCGGTCCGCGATGACGGTGCTCTTTTCTCGAATACTTTTTATCGAAGTTAAAGTTGTATTTACTCGTGCTCGAGAGATCAACGCCTCTCCGCGGTTTTCATCCACGATTAATTCGAGAGAGTACATTTTTCGCCCGTAAAGAGCGAGACGAACGCGAGACACGAGACTTCGAGAAGGCGATAAGAGGAATAGGGAATGAAAGAGAGAGGGCGGTGGAGGGGGCGGGGGGAGATGTGGAAAAACGTTTTCTCCGTGGCCAGGTCGTCTGGCTTTTACGGAACGAGAGTATTTCTCTTTGTCAGGAGCGCCGGATAGCGCGAATCTATTAGCCAGAAATTCTTTTTTTACCCAAGACGTCTTCCTCCGTTCTCGTGGAAGGAGAGAAAATCGAGGATATAAACCGTGTAGCCGGAGGCAGCTTATAACGAAAACAGCCGAGATTAAATTCTCTCGGTTAATTTATATGGACAACTTGATATTCGATCAATGACCGGCGGAGAAATTTAGAACCGTACGAGATTAAATTACCCAGGGTATAAGAGAAGGACCGAGCGAAACAACGTCTTTGCGTACTCGGCCTTCGAGACGCGCGCACGGTCAATGTCCAAGGACGTCTACGCAGGGTGGTTAAGGGTGAAAAGGAGAAAAAAATAATCCAGGGGTGGCGGGTACCGCGTTCGGGGAAGGAGAACGAATAACGGTGTAAAACGCCTCGAGAAACCGATAGCAAACGCCCCGAAGTTTTCCACGAAAATCCTCCGCGGCGCATCGATGTCAAAGCGCGGGATTGAATCCACGATATTCCAAGTCGCGCGCCAGGGGCAACGAAATTAGAATTCCGCGGCCTTCAGCCACCGCGACACGTCGAGGGCCCGTCTTTTGATCGACGAAGGCAAAAACTCTCTCGAGAGAGAGGACCGATGAAATATACGAGTTCGCGATCGTCGAAGCTAGACGGCGAAAGGAGAGGTAAAATGGCCGATCGCTCGCGACCCACGTAAATCTCTCCGGCCTTTCGCGGGTAAGCCGATTAAATTGGATACCGCGAACCTTCCTAGGACCGTCGAACGTTCGACACGGCCTCCTCCGCTCCCGAGTTTTCCTGCCTAAGGATCGAGCAACTATTCGTCGAACGATCGTTCGAAGAACGGAAGCTTGGACGCGTCCGATTATTGAATAATCGTATACGCGAGCGTAATCGTCGAGCGTGGAAGAAGGTATGGAAGAAAGCTTCGAAGAGTCTGCCGAAGGAGCGTCCTGGTAGAAAGTTCGACTCGAGCACGGAGCTCGAGATTTTAATCGCTCTTTAATTAATTTCACTTTAATTACCCGTCGACCGACTCGTAATCCGCGCGACGGTGGCGCGTTATTATGACGGAAGGAAGATTCGTTTGGTCCGCTCGAGGGGGAAAAGGTGGAGGTTGATCGCGAAAGGTAAGGGCCAGGAGGTCGGGCGAGGAGTAATCGCGTTTACGGCTAACCTCCGCCCACCGGCGGGCCCATCGCTTTGAAAATATCTAAACAGCATTCACGGTTCGCGACTACCATACCCGAAATGCTCTTCTTATCGCTTCCGGGAGAATACCGTCGACGCACACGTGTCCAATTTGCTAATTGCAACTTTCCTTTGTTTACTCGCCGAGCTTATTTCCAGCCACCCCTCACCCTGGGACCGTAACGAAATACGCCTCCCCCCGCCTCCCTCTTCCTCTCTCCGGGA
This sequence comes from Ampulex compressa, assembly GCA_038496175.1. Lineage (NCBI taxonomy): Eukaryota > Metazoa > Arthropoda > Insecta > Hymenoptera > Ampulicidae > Ampulex > Ampulex compressa. The sequence goes on along the minus strand of JBCFXI010002264.1, from coordinate 17,559 downwards.
CTTCTTTTATTCCACGTCCCTTTGGTCTACGCCTCCGTTAACCTTCGTATCTCTCATTCCCCGCGCATACGTTCCACTTCGTTTCCCCATTTTTCGATCCCGCCGTACGTGGCACGAGAAAGAGGAGCCTCGAAACGAACGATTTATATTCAGCAGCGATTCAAGGTTGGATTTCGAATTCGTAGCTATTCTTCGCGAGAGTCAACGCCGGTCATCGGTACGAAACTCCTCGAAGGAACGAAGAGGTTTCGAGCGAATCTCCGCCTCCTCTCGGATTTTCTTAGCGGTGGGAGGCAAAAGTATGCGTATCGAGTTCGTATTTTGTACGATACATTCGCCCGCTACGCGCATTTTCTTTTATTACGCGCAACATATTTCCCGGTGGATCGGATAAATGCGAACGCCCGACGAACCGAGGGAAGCAATTTCGGCTGGAAATGTTGATTCTAATCGATGTCTATTAAACCGCGGAGGGAGCAAAAAATTTGAGGAGCGGGCCGATCGCGTGACGGGCAAACGGGCGCCGGTCCCACGGATTTCGCTCGTTCGACAAAAATTCGTACGTTTTATTTCGACGTGAATTTCGACGGATAGCTTCGCAATATCCATCCCGACAGGAATTCACAGTTCCGAGCGTTGCAACGTATGCCCTCGCCGGCGAACGTTTCGGATTCTCTGTCGTATTCGTCCCGAGTTTCGCGGAAAGAGTAACGACCATTTTACAACGTTACGGAGCGAATACTACGGTTTCTTCGCTCATCGCGAATTAAAGTGAATGCTCCATTGAAAAAGGGGTCAGATCCGATAAAGTCTCGCGGATATCGGACTCTTCGTCGAAGAGAAAGACTTTGGCAAGGTTATCTCACGTTCGTATCTCACGCAAATGCATTATTTACAAGACACCTTCGATTCTTCCACGTTGGAAGAGTTTTCCCGTCCGCAGTCACCGCGGTCCGCGTACTTCCGCATTTACGCGTCAAATTTACACCGACCTCTTGACCATTCATTGGCCGCCAATTCGATGGCCCCGTTCCGCAATTCGCGCGACGCGAAACCAAGGTAAACGCGCGACGTGCGCGCCATTCTCGCATAGTTAGGTATGTGAGAATAGTAATATTCCGTGTCGTACCGACGTCAGAGTCGCTCATCTCGCGTTCCGCGTTTGCGATTCAAAGCTGCTGCCGGTGCGTTTCTCTTCGGCGACGAGCGCTAAAGGCGCCGTAAGAGAGCCACGGATGACGACTCGCGAACCACCCGGCTTCGCGTGCGCCGGTAAGACCGAGCCGAGGACTAAATAGGAACTGTGCCGCTGAAGCACCTGGCCGAGCCGCTCATTACCCAAACTCGCTCCAGACACCTTCTCGGTTCTCCGTGCATTAAAAACCACCGCCCTCTTACCCCTATTCCTGCCTTATATAGGGTGTCTCCGAGCAACGGTGATTTCAAAGCATACCGACGAGCGCTATCGCGAGACATGAGTTGATCTCAGACATCCCTGGAGCGCAACGATCCTTTGTACGACTTCTGTCGAGACCGGTAGTACGGAAAATAAAACGGCTTACGGAAACGAGGCTCGGCCTTACGGCGATGGGATGTAATTCCTAATCTGGAAGCGCTCCTTTTAATCGGAGCGCTCCGTCTTTGCGCGTTCATCGTCTCGATCTATCCTCAAATTCCCGTAAAGGAAGAGCGTTTGCCAGTCCCAGAGGATTTTGCGATATACTTGGCTCTCTTCCTTCCTTCGCGCGTTAATGCCGAAGCGTCAAAAATAAAAGGCCGCGAAGAATAATCGGGTGGATCGATGTATCGGAACGGGGCGCGGTTTTCGATGGAGCACGTGCGAGTAAGCACGATTATCCTACGTGGTTTGCTTTACCGTGGTATATAAATTTTCGGAATATTCGACGTAATTTTGCTTTCAACCCGATGCGTTGCGCGCTGACCACCGCGAAACGAAGTGCACGGATGAATATTTGTCGGCGCCGCGTACTCGCGACATTCGACGTTTTCACGTTGACGTCGGGAAAACAACGCGCCATTGGGGTCAGGAATATAGATTTAGGAAACCAGTGGCGAAATCCGGCCATTGTGCGCGCCGCGGAGGGAAAGGGAAGGGCTTTATTCGTAAAACCACGATTTTGGAATAAATACAAAAATCGTACCTTTTTTTTATCGATTTTTTAAATACATATACCTACCGAATGTTTTGGCTAATTCCAAAAGCGGCGCAGAGTTACCGAAAATAATGGCCAATGTACCCGGCCAACGGTGTATATTCGTCCTTGCGTAAATAAACTTTAAAATCGACTCCAAAAACGCCGCATGATTTTTCGCGATCCGTTAAACGACGCAGCGGTACGAGCGAGGCTGCGTCGTCGTAGGATCGTTGCAAACGGTTATCCTGGCCCTTTCCTTTTTCAGCTAAAGGCGTTCTACGTGGACCTCCTGGTGCCCCTCGAGACGAATTTGGAGAAGGATACCAAGGTCGTGCAGGTGAGCGATCCAGAGGGAGAACGTCGGCTGGCCGGGTCCGCCCCTCTCGGCGGACGTAATAATTCATGATTTTTCAGAGCGAGCAGAAGAAGTTCCTCCAGCAGCACAAGACCAGATCGGAGACTTACAGCAAGGCGGCGGCGACGATGAAGAAGCAGAGGAAAAAGTCGAGGGGCGCGAGCAAGAGCGGGCTGGCCATGGACAAAGAGCTGAAGAACATGCAGATCCTCGAGGAGGAGAAGTCCAAGCTCGACGCCTTTTGTGAGCAGAGTTTGAAGAACGTGAGTACAATGGCGGGTGTGTTTGACGTTGTTACTCGGACCTCGCGACGTTCCGGCGGCCTCCTTTTTCTCTCGTTTTGACGCGTCGAATGAAACGCAAAGGGGGACGCCGGGCCGCACTGGAGGTGGAGAGCCAGCCAGTATTTTCGGATGGTTCGGCGCCCCTTAGCTCCGCCTGCCCCACGAGTAGCGACGATATTCGTATCGACGAGCGCTTCGCGAACCGAAGACAAAGAGATTCAATTCTCTGCTCCAGGCGATGACGCAAGAACGACGAAGATACGGATTCGTATTGGAGCGGCAGTGCTCTCTGGCGAAGCATTACGCCAGTTTTCACGAAGTTGCGCTCGCCGCCCTTCATCCTTCCGTCGACAAGTGGCGCGAAGTTGCAGCTACGAGGGAATACTTACCCCAATCCGTCGAGGATATGTTCGCTTCTAGACTCAGAGTAAGCAAAACTCCCTCGCCCGCTTCTCCATCGATTTAGCACGAGCCAATCTCGGTCTCGACCATCCGCACGCTCATCGGCATACGCTCTTCGCTTTTTGGTCGCGCAACTTTCCATTGCTGCTCATCGTTCGCAAAAACTCTCTCGAAGCACAGGCCATCCTGAAATTAGTCATTTTCGACTAGCGGCGCTCGGCGAAGCCTCGATCGGCACGATCTTATCTTTGCTCCTCTCTTCGTTCTCAGCAAGTGTCTTTCTGGCCCGAGGACGAGGAGAACGGCGGCTCGGAGCTGACGATGAGCTCGCAGCTACGAAAGACGCGAAGCATGGACAGCTCCTGCCTGGAGCTTCGACTCGGACCCTCGTCCGGAAATGTGATCTCCGCTGCTCAACACGGACCCCCGCCGCATCTGCCCGCGGTTCTCTCGAGGGCCAGATCGGAGGCCAATCTGCACGCCTCGACCTTATCCCTGGGCCCAGGTAAGGCGAGCCCTCTCAAGATCGATCGAAGAACGCTCGCCGGTCGTCCGCCTTTCGTAGCTTTAGGACGTCGCGAATCGAACGCACCAAAAGGGAGGGACTCCTGGCGATAAAAACAATGCAACTCGGTCGGGCGGATTCGACGAGGATAGCAATGGCGATGGCCGATGACGTGGGCACGGGACACGGGAGGCTCGTAAATATGTTTTCCGTAGGGTTGTTGGGACGCGTGGAGGGTCGGGGGAATACGCTGTCCGTTCGCAAGGACCGCTGCGCGCATATCGTTTGCGAATAACGGGCTTAACGAGGGCCATAGTAACCCACGCACGACCGAGTTTGACCAAAGTGCTTTATAATAATTCGCGGAAATAAAATTATCGGGAGCTTTTTGAACGTTGTTCGATGAAACTGGCGGGCGGGGATTAGCCCTTCGTCGTGTTTCACCGGTTGCGCGAAACACAGGGGACGGTCCAGGTATGAATTTCGAGTATAATCGAATTCGGTGCCCGGATAGAAATCCGACGCCCGGGCTTTTAACGCTTTGCTCGCGAACGCTGGAAGGGTTTCGGGGGACGTGCCGGCACAATAAAATCTGAATATACCTCTGTTTGAACAATTCGATCCTCCCGGTTTTTTTTTTTTTTTTTATTTTTTCCTACGAATCGGCCCGAGAATTCCCAAATGTTTATTTTATTTATCGCGCGCGATATTGCTCGCCACGGCCGGCCATCGGCGATATCCTCCACGGACTCGTGTTATCCCGATAACGGAGCCGTATTTTCCTAAGTACTCGCGTCTCTCCCAACTCCCGCTCTTCCTCCCTTACCTCCTACGCCCGCTCCGATCCAATAGCTGTGGCGTTAAAGCAACCTAACGACTCTCGTAGCGCTCGATCTTCCTGGATTGGAGAGGTGGAAAACGAACGTCCACCACCGCGTTCGAGTCTTGGGAATCGAGCGAAAAATTATAATACTTCGCGAATGTAATTTTTGATGTTTTTTCACCGATCAAAGAGGAGAATACGTGGAAGGACGGAATGTTCGAGCGGTAGCGACGAAGAAGGAACGTTGCAGGTGGGAATATCCTCGACGAACGACTCGATTTCGAATTCTACGCGGCGAGACGTAGAGGGGCTCGACGAGCGGAATATTTCGATCGTATCCAAGCGGAGCGGCCGTGCCGCGCTGACATCCGAGCGGGTATAACGAACCGTTGCAATTGGCCGGCCAGAAGTGCTCGCAAAACAGCAGAAGAGCCTCCGGTGTCGAAAGCACGGTGGCGGTGCTTTTCGTTCGAGAATTTGCCATTATTCGGTTTCGGCCGACCAGAGCCAAACACCCTTCATCCCGCAGGACCGCGCCATCAAATCCAACCGTTTTTTCATCATTACGAAAATAATCGTTTCGCCGGTCCACGAAAACTCGTTCGACATCGCTTTCGTTCCCGTCGATCCTATGGAAACGATCTAAATCCGCGCAAATGCCCAACCGCGTACGAATCCCTTCGTTTGGACTTTGGTCGCGATCGATCGTAGGAAGGCGGTGGTCGATGCGAAGAAATTCAACCTACGGACAGTCGCGAGCGGGAACTAATTTCCGCGCTCGCCGCCACTTTCCGCGATGCTCACGGGGGAAAAATGGTTTGTCCTTTCAGACGTTCCGGAGACTCCTCCGCGTCCCAGATCCATGGCACCCCCGGCCTCGCGCAACAGCGGAGGTGGGGGTAGCAGCGGTACGGGGATGAACTCCGGTGGATGGGGAGACGCGCCTCTGGCGAGGGCTCTCTTCGCCTATCTCAGTTCCGGGGAAAATCAGCTGAGCTTTCTCGAGGGCGATCTCATCGCCCTGATGGGTGAGTCGCGCTCCGCTCGTGCGCCATAGAAATTACCCTCCCGCGGCCCGCGTTCGCCTCAGATCGCACCGCCTCGCCCCGGGAAGGTCGGCCTCGAAAGCTGCCGCCAAGGCGGCCGACTTTTTCCGCGGCACAATCCCACTTTCCCTCCTTGAACGTCCCTCGTATTTTCGACAGGGGATCGCCAAAAGGGCTGGCAATTCGGCGAGAACCTCCGCACGCAGAACTCCGGCTGGTTCCCCTTGGCGTACACCGAAATTATCATCGACGATACTTTGGGGTAAGTTTTAACGGAGGCGAGAAAGTCGAGGAGGGGAGAATGGCCCTACGAGCGCAAGGCGATCGCAAAGTCCCGGCACGTTTATCGAATATCGAGAAGGCGTCTCGAGACGAAGGTGGGTCATCTCCAAACACGCTGGCCCGGTGTCGGCATTCGACGAACCTGCGAGGCCTCGATAATCGCGAAACTAGGCGTCGACCGGGGCGCCGCGTAGATATCCCCGTATCTCGTTGCGCATCGCGCGTATCGCGTAAGCCGTTATCGAGAAAACGTCCCGGGACTTTGCAACGTCCCCGCATCGGATGCGGCGGCTCGTTGGAAGCATTCGTTGCCGGCAATTCCGACGGTGGACCATGTGCAATTAGCCTAATCTCGCACGATAACGGTCCGCGGCGCAACATCGATACGCCCGCTCCCATTAAACGCGCCCGTCTTTGCATTATCGTTGCATCTGCTCTCCTAAATTCCGATACCTCCGCGTGCGCAAGACCGCGAAGGGCCGTCCCATCGCTCTCGTACCGGAATTACGTCCACCGGCGAAAAGCTGAAATCGATCGGAGCCACGAGCGATCGGCGGTTTCGTCGATTCGGCTCCGAGGGAGAAAGCGGTTGCGGCACGAGGGACACTTCCCCGATCCTTCCTCATCGATTCGCGCCCGCCGCGCTTTTTACGCCAACTTTACGCTTACGAACTCACTTACGGTAGAGTATTCCCCGGCACCGTCGGCGGTATCGCAAACTTTGCGCTCCGACTCAAGCGGCTACGATGGATGCGACATCTTTCCCGCGCTGCCGAATCGTGTTCTCTCGTCGCGAGCAATCTCGATACGCGGGGCGGCGATCGTTCCGAGGACGATTCGCGGCGGTCGCCGATCCGCGTAGATTCCATCGGTTGGCGCGCATCCGGATTTTCTCCCGGGCGCCGAATCGGCTTCGCGTCGCTCCGCATTTCGCCGCAAATCCGCCGCGGGCCGTCGACGGCTCGTGGCTTCGGTCGGTATCGAAGGGCCGAAAATGAGGCGCGCATGTCGGTGCACAAAGATCGCCCAGTCACGGAGCAAACAATGGGCGAACGCCGGAGCCGCAAGCCGTTCCGCCGTGCAAGCCTCCGCCCTCCAGGCCGCCCGTCACGCCGACCGCTATCGATGACCTGTCCTCGAGTGTCCTCCACGCTGCCGGGACCAACAGCCTCAACGCCAACAACAATAACGGCACCGCCAGCGGGACGCCGACGAACCTGCCGAATAGCAACAGTTCCCACAATTTGGCGACACCCACGGCGCGTCAATCAAAATCGGTGAGTGCCAGACCGAGAAGCCGAGGCGGAATAGGCGCCCGCACCCCTCGATCCTTTGGAAAGCCGGCCCTCCTTCGAGCCCCTCCCCCGGGGAAGGATCGATCGGGATGGCCGACGGGCCGACGGGCCGACGGGCGCGTACGCGTCCTTTTCGATCCCCCTCCCCGCCTTGCATACGGTAATTAACAGCGCGCGGTTATTCCACGGAATCGGGGTATCGATCGAGCTCGATGTCGTCGCATCGGTGCTCCCTACGATTATCGCGCGCGACGTTTACCCTAGAGTCGGCCATCGTCGAGTTCGGCTGCTCGGAGGAGCGACGAGGAGGGCTTTGGAGAGAGGAAAGGGGGTGTGGGCTGGGCTGGGGTGGGCTGGGGAGGGGAAGGGAAGGGAAAAGTAGGGACTCTCGGGGCCTTGGAAAGGGCCCGCTTCTCTGGGGAGCGGGGAAGAGGAGCGCGAGGGGGTAGGTCGCGGAGGGTAGGAGCTTCGAGTGGCACGGAGGGAAGGAAAGTGAGCGGAGGCGTTTGCCCCTCAGATCCGTCCATCGGGCACGCTGCCCACGGTCCTGGCCGGTGGTCGCAGAGTACAGCCACCCGTTCCACCCGTTCCACCACCGCAAGCGGTAACCTCGCTTCACAGCAGCAACGACAGTGGTTTCTCGAACGAGCCGCCGGTCCAGCCCGACATCGATTACAGCGACGACGAGGCGATGAGGTAAGACACCCGCCACTCCGATCGGCCGTCGAGGAAACGTCCGCTCGCTCGCTCGAGCGACGCTTCCTCGCTCGGGCCGCCACTCGTAGAAAGCTTCCCGCCTGCTCGAACCTTACGTTCGGCTTTGTACCTTTGCCGCAAGCCCCGAGTCGTGCATCTTGGCTACTCGCTCTCGCGACGGACGACCACCCGGCCCTCCTTCTTGGCCGATGGCCGACGGACGAGCGACTCGCTCGCGAAACCTCGTCCTTAACCCGCCGCTCGCGCCTTGCATGAAACCGACCGGCGTAGCCCGGCCTTGATCGCTGGACCTCGCTCCCGCCCACGCGTAACTTTGCCCGGTACGCGATTCGGCCTTGCAAGAGCTTTCGCTTGGACCCGGTAATTAGATGGTCTCCCCCTTCCCCCGGACCCCCGGAGTTTGGTTTGGATCGGTAAACGAACGATTCCGGCGAACCGCCGTCCTGCCTGTTAAACCTCGGCGCCTCCAGGCTTATCGAGTCACGATGTTTTCTCTGCTCCTTTGTAGATTCCGCGTACGCTATCGCGGTCGATGGAAATAAAATTCAACGTGGTGGTGGCTCGCTCTCCTCCTCGGGCTCCTAGGATGCCGGCAGGCATGATCTTCCACTCCTTTCTCTCCCTCTCCCCGCCCCCCCCCCTCCCTCTTTACCAATCTCCCAATCTCCCACTCGCCTCTTTTACACTCTCGCAAACTCCACTACGCAGCTCGAAGGCTACACGACTAATCGTAAACTTGGCTCTTGGTTTATCACCCCCCCCCACCCACCCACCCACCCATCCACCCACCTAACCGCCGCCAAGCCTACCTCCTGGACCCATCTCTCCAGGAGATCCACGAGAAAGCTCCGCCCTCCGGCCCTCTCTTCTCTCTCTTCTCTCTTCTCTCATCTTTTCGATTCCCTTTTTACTCACCACGAGCCCAAACGAAAACGCAGACAGCGCCGAAGAAAACCACGCGCCGAGAGAATAGCCGAGGCTGTTAAGCAACAGCACCAGCATCAACAGCACCACCAGCAGCAGCAGCAGCAGCAGCAGCAGCAACACCAGCAGCAACAGCAACAGCAGCAGCAGCAGCAGCAGCAGCAGCATCGCGGCAAGGAGGAGAAGCCGACAGGCGACAAGGACTGGGAGAACGATTCCTGGAAGACCATACCGAGGGACGAGAAGAGCTGGCAGCTGTACCGAACCGCGATGGACCTGTGGGCCGAGGCGAACGCCAATCAGGGGAGCGAGAACAACGAGGAACGCGCGTCCGGTAGATACTCGAGCGAGCGGCACTACGAGAATCAGGAGAGGCAGAACGGCCGGGATTACTCGAATCGCTCGACCTTGGAGAACGGACCGAGCGGCAAGAGGAGCAAGAGGACCACCGCCGAGAGGATCCAGAAGAACGAATACGAGTCGAGGGCGCGGCCGAATCCGAATCACAGAAGCAAGATCCCGACGGGCGAGGAGCAGTCTAAGAGCAATCCCTCGAGGCGGCCCAACGAGCAGGCCGATCAGGGTCGGCGGAACGAGGCGAAGCGAGGCAAGGAGCAGGAGGAGACCGAGGAGGAGGAGCTCGAGGGGGTCGAGGAGGAGGCGTACGTCTCGAGGATGGAGTATCGAAAGTTCGAGAGCAAAAAGTACTACGAGGATCGCGCGGAGAGCCAGGAGCGCGGCGCGCGCCGCGGCTATCGGCCGCTCGAGCCGGAGGAGGCCAAGTACGAGAACGAGAAGATCTCCTCGAGCAGCTCCTCCGACACGGACGACGAGAGCACGATCACGATCCCGGAGACGGGCAGGAAGGTGGAGCACATAGCTCAGAAGCTCGAGCAGACGGCGCAGAAGTACGCGCGAGAGCACAGCCCGCCCAAGTTCCTGGAGCGGAGGACGGAGTACAAGAGCCTGGAGCGCGCGAGGGAGGAGCAGCGGGCGAGCTACGAGCGGTACGGCGATCGCGAGAGGAGCCGGCCCGTCCAGAGGTTCGAGAGGGAGCAGCGCTACTCGGAGAAGTCGGCGACGAGGGCGCAGAAGGGCGCCGCCTCGACCTACGAGAGGGAGAGGACCTTCGAGAAGAATCCGGACAGGAACAGAAACGTGGAGAGGGCCTCGAGTCGGCGCTTCGAGAGGCCTAGGCCGCCCTCGGAGGAGGCCCCCGAGAGGCCTTCCTTCTACAAGGAGCGACGCTACTCGGACAAGGAGGAGGCGATATACGGCGAGACGGGCAGGTTCCCCCGAGATCCGGTGTCGGTCGACAAGGAGCGCGGCTACGAGTCCAACTTCGAGACGAAGCTGGAGAGGAGCAAGGTGATCGAGCGCCACGGCTATCGGAGCGTCCTGGGCCAGGCCGGGCCGCGGAAGTTCGAGAGGAACGGCGAGGGTAGCCTCGAGAGGAACGACACGAATAACAACACGCTGAAGGAGGATCGCAAGCCCCCGTTGCCCAGGCAGACGACGGCCGTGGGCCACGCGATACAGACCGGCAGGGGGGGGGCCTTCGACGTCGAGTCCAAGAGCCCCAAGCTGGTGAAGAGGACAAAGTCCTTCTGGAGATTCAGGAGGGACTCGGACGTGCTCGAGGGCATGGCTCTGTGGCAGCACAGATCCCTCGTGGACATCCCGAAGATGATAAGGAAGGAGACGAAGGAGGAGAAGAGGGCCTCCGAGGGCAGGCTCTCCGAGCAGCGGAGTCCGGAGGGCAGCCCGAACTCGCGGCACAGCATGGAGAATCGCGACAGCGACGCGACGATCACGAACGAGGTGAGGCAGGACGAGCCGAAGCCGGCGGAGAGGATCCACCTGCCGGAGAAGAGCGACTACTTCGAGGACTTTCCCACGCCCGCGGAGAGGCCAAAGGCCACGGAGAGGTCCGAGTACCGGGGCCTCCACGAGGAGAGGTCCTACTTCGTGGGCAACGTGTCGCGCAAGGCGATAATCGAGAAGGAGCGGAAGCGCAGCCTCGAGGCCAAGAGGAACATGATCGTGGCGGAGCTGAAGGAGAACAACGAGGCCAAGAGGAACGAGAGGAGGAAGAAGGGCTACGAGGAGGAGGAGGAGGAGGAGGAGGAGGAGGAGGAGGAGGTGGTGGCGGTGAGGAACTACAGCGAGACAGAGGCCTCGGACGAGGAGTCCACCTACAGCTGCGTCGTCGTCAAGGATCGGACGGTCGCGGAGAAGACTCTGCTGCCGAGGACGAAGCTGAGGAGGGACTCGGACAGGGAGAGGGAGAAGAACACCTGCGGACCCTGGTACGATCTCTGGGGAGTCGACGCGTCGGTGAACAAGAAGAAGAAGAAGAAGCAGCAGTGAATATTCCTTCTCCGTCCGAGTATCGATTTCTTTCTTTCCCTCCTCTCTCTCCCTCCTTCCCACGCAGAACCCCTCTCACGCTCTTTCTCTCACCCCCCCCCCCACCCCACCCACCACTCACTCTCTCTCTCTCCCTCTCTCCCTCTCTCCCTCTCTCTATCTCTATCTCCGTACCCGGAGTATCCGCCGCTCTAACGTTTCGACCATGCATATTCATATACGTCGTTACCCTTGTCTTCGCGAACGCGGTTGCTCCCCCCTAAGAGAGACAGCGGCGGTCTCTCCCCTTCGTAATACCCAACATTGCGCCGTATTGCTCGGGGCGTCGTGTAAAAGTAAAAAAACACACGAGTCTCGAGAATAAAGCTCGGAAGGAGGACGGAGCAACGGAGGAGGATGAAAAACCAAGGACGGATCTTGTCTCAGCCGCGAAACTCGGATATCTCCGAGAGGAAGAAGAGGAATTTATAACTATAATTTGTCTCCCCTCGCGTTTCGTTCTTCCAGCGTTATCCAAGCACATCCCGACGCCACCCCGATCTTCGTGCGCGCAAAAGCTTCGGTCGCCCGAGTCGCTGGAAAATCGGCCTCGAAATTCCGGGGAATGTCCCAATTCTCGAGGGATCGCGGGGAAGCTCGAAAGGGTGCCTCTTCGGGCTTCGTCCTTCGAAAGCCGCTCCTACGAGTCCCTCGCGAGGAACGTACGCGCAAATCACGAAGCGGCGACGGACGATCGGCGTAAATTCTCTACTCGGCACCGCGAGTCTTGGCCATCCTACCCCGTTACTTCCGCGACGGTACGCTAGGTCGTACTTCCGAGAAAAAAACACTCGCGCGGAGGATCGAAAGAAAATTCGGGCCGGAGTACGGGCGAATCGTCTCGATTTAGCTTCGACGGAGCCACGCTCGCGAGGCGAGCGGCATCTCGCTCGAGCAACGCAACGGTCGTCTCCAATCCGCGTCGTACACTCGCGCGACCTACGCCTTCGTGCTTCGCCGAAGATCGGGCCAAAATTCCAGTCGTACCTCCACGAATTACGTCCGCTCACCTCCGAGAATCCCGCAGTCGCGAGGAGAGCAATACCTCGTTCGAGCGGCGAGCAGCGGGCGATCGTTCTCAAGACGACCCCGAGAACAACGCGGATGGACGATGTCACGGTCCCAACTCTCGTTGGATCGGGGGCATTGGACATCGAGCCGCTCCGACCGTCGCTGCTCCGCGAGACTACCACGACGTAGGAAGCATCGTCGAGGGACGTCTCGTTCCTACCACATCCCGGTTTAGCACCTGTAGTATACGCCCGAATGCTACTCGCGCTCAAAACGTTGCCCGCCGGCGTCGCGAAGGTCCCTCGAAGGACCGTGCCGGCGCATCGTTTCATCGATCGTTCGACATCCTTCTCGATTCTTCCACGATGCCGCTCAATGCTCGCGAGATAGCTCGGTGGAGAGGAAGGAGCATCGACGTCCGAAGGAATCGCGATCCGCGATCAGGCGCGATCGATCCGGAGGAGGGAAGAGAGAGCGCGGCTCATCGTGGTTTCCGGCGGCGCTCGCTCGGCTGCCGGATCGAGGATCGGTAGGTGCTCGGCTCGGGAGTTCGGAGCCGCGCCAGAGTCGGAAGAAAGTCCCGCCACGGGTCAACGTCTCGAGTGCGAGGGACGCGAGTGTGGCTTTGGACGCGTCCTCCCCCCCCCCCGCCCCGCCCCGCGGCCCGCCATCGACCAGCTTTCCCCTCCGCGTAGCCCGTGAATCATCGATGACCCGGTAATTCCTCTCTCGAACACTTTCGTGCAGCCCCGCAAAGTTTCGATGCGCGGCTAAGTAATGGACCCGGAAGTTTCCCTCGCTAGGTCCCGCGGCCGTTGGCCCCGGAAAATCCGCCCACCCCCGTCCCCCACCCGCCCAAGTTGCTTGCACTACCGGCGAATCTACGCCCCGCTCCAAGTCCGACCGTAATCCGCAAAGCACAAAGCACCCTGTGTTTTTCTTCGCGAATCGCGTTAATTCCGCGTTCTTAACCCTCCGGCCGGGGCCTGCGCCAGCCCGCACGCCCCGACCTTCTCTCGGCGGCGAGCGTACCTCGCCCCGCACCTCTTCTACCCTCGACCTTACTTCGGCCGGGGAGGTTAAGCGCGCGGAAAATCTCGTTGCTCGTTCGAAAACGAGAAGACGCGCCCCGGCCTCTCTGGGCCGGTCCTCTTTTTTTCTTTTCTTTTTTTTTTCTTTCTTTTCAGGGCTTGATAAGAATCACGATGTTGCGCGTGGTTTTTTTCCTTGATTTGCATGAAGCGACGCTCGTCGGTCGAGCGTCGTTCATGGAGCTTTTTCGGAGCGTAGAGAGTACCGTGGATCCCGTGCTAATCCTTGTTAACGTTGGATTCTTCCAGGACGAACATATTTGCGACCGTGAAACTGCGCAAAACGAAGACTAACGATCGCTCGGCACCGGCGCTATCATGAGATAAGCTGTTTATCTAGATCACTTTCCTCGCGTGATGTTGGATAAAAGTACGGACGGAGGGGATGCGCGATTCGCTCGAGAAAGGACGGTTCTCCTTCGCGAGAGGGCTCTCGAACGGGAGCGCTCGGCTGCCCTTTGGCGGCCCGAGTGTCCGATCAACGATCGCGTCCGCCTTCGATGCTCTACGACGTTTTCGCCATGTCCGAGCTTCCGCGAGGGACCGAGCCTCTGGTTCGCCGCGAACGCCCACCGGCGCTACCCATTTTCGCCCGATCCTCCCTCGGACTCCCTCGCGGCGCCTCATCGGGCATCGTACCGCGAGAGGTGGCGCGCTTTCCATTCGAAATTCTCTTCGTTTCGGACGAAATGCGCCGAGTCATGGAGGATCGAGCTGGAGAAACCGTTCGCCTCGTCCAGGTAAGACGAGCGCCGACATCTCGAGATTTCTTCCAGACGCGTCTCGCCCTCCTTTCGTTCCGGCTCTTTTTTTTCTTATCTCTTTACGCGCAGATTTCCCCTTATTTTCCCTCGCTGCCGAACGTTTGCACGGTTAGCGATATCGCCGATCGGAACTCTTTCTCTTGATTTTTCCCCCTCGCCTCCGATTTCTTTCCAGGCGTGGTTCGCCCCTTCCTTTCTTCGAGGAATCGTCTTCTCGTCAGACTCCGACAAACTCGCACCTCTCTTCGTTGGTTCGCAGTGCTCGAGAAATTCTCCAACGCTCGGCAATAGAATTTCGCGATCCTAGCCACGGCACCCTTGTCGATGGATTTCTCTCGGACCTCGTTCGTCCCTCCCCTCTTCCCTAGCGCGACTTCGCGCAAAGCCTCTGCCTCACCTCAAAGCCGACGCGGTACAACGCGATGGGGTCGGCTCGACGCACGTTCTCCCCCCGCCAAAGGGGACTTTAATTTCCATCCAAATCTACCCTTGCCACCTGGAGAATCCGCGCGTCCGTGCGTTCGCGTCGGACGTAAATAGCTCGGTCGTCGGCGCGCGATAACTTTCTCCTCCCTGCCGTCGCGCAGGATCCGTTCTCTTGGAAACGATCCCGATCCCGGGGATTACTTTCGGTCGAGGAGACTACCGAAGCCCTGGCGCACCACCGAGCTCCGTGTCTCCGCCGGGAAGATTCGAGCTCGAATCCCACCCATCGTCCCCCGATTCTTCTGTCGCGACCCATCGCCTACCTGGGTATGCACCTTGAAGCTTAACCTTCCGCCGGGCGCGACGCGCGGGAGAGCAGGATTCGGAGAGGAGCCGGGATCGACTCGAGAGAGCCCGCTTTCCTCGGTACAGCCTGCTCGCTCGGATCGACGTTTCGCCCGGCGGAAGGTCGATACGCGGCTAACCCGAGGGTTAAAAGATCTCCCACCGCCGCCGAAAATGCCACGCTCCACGCGAGGCGTTCGATCGCCTCGCGTGGCCGGCAATCTTGCAACCGACGTCGGCGAGCATTGCCCGACTCTTCTCGCCTAATTCGTACCACTCGCCGTCCGCGTATACGCGTCACTGCCGGTTCATCCGTAGACGTAGCAAAGTGCCGAATGCATAAGTGCGTACGCGAAGCTATGAGGCCTTGTACGGGCGAAATGCGGGGCGCGCCATTGGTCATGGCCCTGGCACGATCGCGAGGCCTCTCCATCGATGTCCGCCGACGAGCCGGAGAATTTTGATGATCGTCGCCTCCGATCCCCCTTGATCGAGCACCTTTTCGCGACGAGAGCTTCGCTCGTTGCCTCTATCGGCCATCCCGATAGTCGCTTCTGCGCGGCCAATTTATATCCGGCCGGGTTAATTCCCGCCGCGGACCAACGCCCGTCGATATACATCCACATGGCCGTGTCACCGCGGTGCGAAACTTTCATCCGGACGTCGTAAAGCCGCTTTACGTTACACGGCCGCGGGAGTTAAAGCTCGTAAAACTTCACCCCCCATTTTTTCCATCCCCCGAGCCGGTTTTCCCGTCAACGAACCGCCCCCCCCCCGCCCATCCCCCCGCCCCACGATCCTGCCCCATCCCGCCTCGCTCGTGCGGCCGCGAAAATATACCCGGCCGAGAGGCTCGAGGAGACCCGGGACCGTCTTTCTTACCCCGTCACGAGCGTAAGCTCCTTCCACCTTCGCCGTCCCCCAACTTAGGAGGGAGAAACGGAGAGACGCTCGCTCCGAAGTCGCTGAATTTTCCTGATTTACTTCCTCCAGGCCTCTCTACTTCGACTCGATCGGGGATAGAGGCTCGAATCCTTTCGAAACGTCGATCGTGCCATGGATCCGTACCAAACGTCCTTCTCGAACGACGAGGCGGCGCGCGATTCGAAGACTCGCATAGCGTCCAGGAAGTTCGGACGATAGGTTTTAAGGGTCCAGATTTTTACGGCGGATTTCTTCTTCGTTGAACGAAGCTCGACGAGGAAGGTCGTCCTTGCCAAAGCCAGAGGAACGTTCCAACCCTTTGCCGTCCTACGGCAGGAATAAACTCTCTCGAAGGCCACCGTATCTTTGGCTATCGGGAATGCGCCTCTGAGAAATTTCTTCGAGCATTCGAACCGCGCTTTCCGACGTAACTCGAAAGTAACCTGCGAGCCGCGATCGGCCGATACCAAGGGGACGAAGCTCGTTGGACCGCAAAGGGTTGAGCGCAAGAACGTAGGACCTCGGCCACGCTGCCGAACCGTGGCAAAACTTGACGGAAATGGAACCACTCTCGATAACTCCCCGCGACGTTACGCGCGTTGCGCGCATCAACCCGGATCTTATCGGTCTATCGTTTATTCGGTACGATAAGTAAATCTAGATGTACGCCGCAGGAGAATCTTTCGTTTCTTCCGTCCTTTACTTATGCCAGCTTCCGAAGAGCGGCGTTAAGTGGCAAAGCCTCGACGGAACCTATCCATAGTAATATATACATAACGATATATTATTTAACGTTAACAAAACTCGTGGGGAGTCGAGGACCCCTCCGGCGATCCAGAAACGAGACGCGCGTCTTTCGTCCCGAAGGTCTAAACGTTAAGGATTCGCTTCCGACGGCCAGCGAGAGAGAGAGAGAGAGAGAGAGAGAGAGAGAGAGAGAGAGAGAGAGAGAGAGAGAGAGAAGGAGCAACGCTTTGTCAAAGTCGCGACCGCCTGTCGGGAGTCAAGCCTTAATATCAAGGCCATCAACGAAGGGCCTCGGAATCGTCCGAGCCTGAATCGACTCGCGAGGTAAAATCATCGACGAGAGAGGATCCAACGGTAGATCCGCGTGAAAAGGCCGCGCTGCCGCGACGGCAAGCGCGATGTCCACGATTCTTTCTCGAAGTGGCATCGAGAAAGTGCGCATCTGTAAATACTCGTTCGCATTCCTCCGGGTGCAAACTCGTGGTCGGTCTTCCAGCTTGAGACGGTGAGACCGCGCTTACATCGGAGGACCGCCAACGAGATCCGATCGTTGCTCGCCTCCTGCCTACGACGCCCACGACGCCCGCGACGCCCGCGACGGGTTTCATTAGGATAATCGGCATAGCTTCGCGAGAAAGGGCATAAGAGAGGTTTAGGGCAACTTTTCTTTCTTTTTGTACTTTTTTCTTTTTTTTTGTAACCGCGTTAGATAAGCGATAAGTATACCATAGGCGGAAAGCCAACAGGAAGATGTTAATATATTATAAATATACATATTATATCGGCGAGTCGACCGAGCGCGCGAATCGCGCAGCGAGGGTGCCTCCCTTCGTCCCGACGAGGGCCAGGAGAAAGAAGAGGAGGAGGAAGAAGCGGGAGGAAAACGTGCGGCATCCCGCCCGTGGTCAGAGATGGACGAGCCGGACTCGCTGCCCCGACTCCGGCGACTCTGGGTTGAGACGACTTGGGAAAGAAAGTCGGAACTGTTGTAATAAGAACCATGTATACATGCATATACATTATATATATATATACCTTCTGGACATCTTTATG
>JBCFXI010002263.1:0-26408 GCA_038496175.1 Ampulex compressa | reverse complement strand
CCTCCCCCCCTCCCCCCTTCCGCCACCTCCTCCTCCTGGAACCGCCCCCCTCCCCCCCCCCCTCTGCGTTTGTTCGCTGGCCATTAATGAATTTTCCTCTCTTTTCCGTGGAACGAAAAAGAGAGAGAGAAAAAAAAAGAAAGAGAGAAGGAGGACGAAAAAAAAAGGAGGAGCGAAGGAGAAAGAAAATAACCGATAGCCGGGTTACCATCTCGGCCCCTGACGGGGTAATATCAATGGAGCCGAAGGCATCCCCCGTAATAATGGGCTTTTCGCGGCCGGGCGGCGCATTAATAATTAATGGGCGAATTAAATTTTAGCCGACTCGCCGCGGTAGCACGCCGCGTCTAAATGTTTAATTAAGCGCTTAATTAATTGGCATCCAGAGGTCCGTTTAGGCGGACTCGTTGTCTCGCCTCGATACGAGCGACGCCATCGTGTCTCTCGCGCGTGTTCTTCTTCGCGGTACTTTCGGGGATTTGTTATTGGAATAAGGCTTGCTCAGGGACGCTGCTTAGGAATTGGTGTCGAGCTTAAGAATTCGAGGCTCCGTGGATTTTCGCTCTCGCTTATTCCCGCGATCATCGAAGCATCCGAGTCTCTGTCGGAAAAGCTGCTCTCTAATGCCCGTTTCACTTTCGGCGAGTATTTCGGACTTAATTTTAACACGTCGCTTGTCGCGGAATACCACTTTGCAGCGAGTACCTTGTTTGCCGCTGCACAAGTTAGTGTGTATAACCAGAATATTTCGAGCAAACGCGATGGTCGATAGAATTTTCAGCTAGGATAACAACGCCGATTCGCTGGTCGGGAAGACGCTTATCGATCGATCCTTGGAATATCACGGGGAGCCGAAAAGAGGACTGTTCGGTAGGGACTAATGGAAGAGTAAGGATGATAACGAGTGGCGATAAAGTGTCGCGCGTGACAGATCCTTTTTTTTCTACTCCGATATAAATTACTCCCGAAATCGAATGGGAAGAAATCCCTGCTCGTAAAGGCGCATCCGCCGGGGGAACACTCTTTCGTATTAAACGGATTACGTAAGCGCGCCATCCGAAGTAAAATTGGCCAAGGAGCCTGAATTATGTAAGTACACTAATTAATGGAAGTAAACCGGCGGCGATATGGGAACGGGATTCGAGCGAAATTTAGACAAGAAGGGCACAAATATTGGGGCGCGGGGGGCATTAAGATGCCCAACAGCGATAAAGCATCGAATTTTCGCCGATGAAGAATAGCCGCCCTATCGGGCGGGCATTAAATTAGGAAGTGGCTTTCACAAATCATCGTCATGCACGCCACTGGCCGTGTCGCAACAGTTTCGAGCACGGGCTCCATGGGTTTTTAGCTCCATTGGCAGCGCAAATGAATTCCAACGAATCGATCGTTTCATTTACGGTCATTTCGAAGCACTTATCGCGACCACGAGGCGGCCGCTTCGCAAAAACCACTCGACATCCCGATCGCGCATTGCCAGGCAAATTTCGAATTCCTCGTGGCGCCTTGGGATTTCTGCGTATATACATATATCGCAGCATCGAGTGGTTCGTGACGCATCTCGACATCTCCCAGGAATCAATCTTTGATGTCCCCGATAATTACGAAACTACACCAAAACGATATTCCATTGCTCCTCCTCCCCGCTCACCCCGATACCCTATAAACACTCCATAAGCCAATAATCCTCCGGTAACAAAATAAATCCCCAAACAGCCGACCTTTGCTCCCGATCAACCAGGCTCGATCCTCGATAAGAGTCTCGGCAAGGTGATACGAAGATCGGGCGTAGGGGGCAAAGCTCGATGCGCGAGGGAACAAAGTGGAGGCAGGGCGCCCTAAGAACCAAGGTCGATGCGGGCGCCCATCGTCCCGGTGTCCACGTAACCCACCGTCAAAGCTCCAGGCGGAGAAGCAGCCGCGATGCTTCCGCGAAGATCCTTCTCCACCGCGAAGCAATGCCTACGCGGACGATCGATAAGCCTCGCGGAAGCGATAAGACGGAGCCACCGTTCGAGGCCGAAAAGCCCGCACACAGGTGCACGGCCGCGATTTTATAAATCCAATGCATACTCCCGAAGGTGGCGCGGGGGGGGGGGGCACTGGAAGACTAAGAGGATTCGCTTCGAAAAAGAGAGAAAAAAAAGAGAGAGAAAGAGAGGAAGGCAAAAAAAATGAAGAAGGAAAAAAAGGGGGAAAAGAGCGGAATAGAGAATAGAGTAGGTGGTTGAAGGAGTCTGGCAGGAAGAGCTCGAAGGTGAGGGGAGGGGGGAGAAGGAGGAGGAGTGGGGGGAAGGAGGGAGCCGATGTCCGAGCAGAAGCGACAAGGGCCTTTCTTCCTTTGCCGTGGCATTTTCCATAAGTGGATCGTTACGCCGATCCCCGCTGCTACGTCGAGGGCCGCGGGGGGAGGCGGTGGGGGGGGAAAAAGGGATACCCAGGGAGGAGCATCGATGCGAAGTGCTCGTGAAAAATATAATAAAAATACTCCGCCGGAGTAATAACCGCAAAAGTGGGCCAAGCAATGCGCCATGTATATATAAATAAATATGTATATATAAATATATATATATATATGTATATGTATATGTATATGTATATGTATATGTATATATATATATGTATATATATGCAGCAGAAGGCCTACTCGAACGAGCATTTGAGGACTTGATTTTAGTAATCGCCGGTAAATATCCCGGGGATTCGATGGAGCTCCGCGAACCTCGGCTTTTATCTTGTCCTCGCTCGTATTTACGGTTCTTCAGCGTTACAAAGGGTCTGGGATCGTTTTCAGGGCTGAACCGCCATGCGGAGAGCGAAGTTGGTCTAAGCGTAAGCCGCGCGATGTTCCATAAGAGGTGTATGAGAAAATCCCGGTTATACCTCGTTTTCATTTCGGTATAGCGACGACTTAATGGGACGTTTAGCACGTGATTCGAGCTCGAAGTTAAATCCGCATCACGGTCAGCGTAACGCGGATGATCGTAAGGGGATTAACGAATCGATCCCTGAACCAATTTCGTGTATTCGCCGAAGCGTCGCGTCTTCCTAAAGTTGCACCGGTCGAAGAATTTCTCGCGTTCGAAGCACGCCTTCGCATTCCTTTCAGCGCGAAACTAGAATTGATATCGATACACAGATAGGATCGCGAAATGTCAGGGAAGAGGGCTGCCAACGCGGCTTGCGTGCATTTTCGCACGGATGAAAGCAAAAAATTCTGCCTCCGTCAAAGCGGAGAGTCCAGTGTCTTGTGATATTCGGTGCGGAGAGTTTAACCCCCGGCATTTAAAGGTTAAAACGTAAGTCCCAGACTGGATGGCCTCAGCGGTTGAAGCCACAAAGCGGCGGGAGAGCATCGAGTCTGCAGCGCGGATCGTCGAGAGTAAAAACGCCCTGCTACACCCCTGGAAAGCTCTTTCAGCGCGGAGCACCTCTCTGACAAGGGCACGTCGGTTAATTATCACGAATCAACGGTTGAAACCTTAGGTCTAAGCTGAACGACCTCGGTCCGTCAAAAGCGTGCGACGACGCGAAGGCGTCGATCCGAGGATTCGAATGGAAGAACACCAAGCGTGCGACGAAGAAATACCGCGCTGAGGCGAAGAAAATATTAATCGATACTCGATCATCGATTTATTCAAGAATTCCTCGAACCAAGAGCCTCCTTTGCGTTATAAATTCACAAGACTTCGATAACCACGCGTAATCATTATCGAACCCTCGATCCAATAGACAAATTACGAATAACAGCAATAATATTATTGCGAGCAACAACATTATCTAAAACAACGCTTCAATCGTAAAATCCACGATACGCATCCTCCTTAACACTAGAACTACCAGCGACTTCCTCGACATATTTAGAACACCGCATGTGTCTCTAAAAAAGGGGGAGAGTAAATGGAAATTTCAGCAAATAAAAATAATCGAAATACCGCATGAAAATCATGGAAAATCTCGAAAAATGCTTCGTTACAACGCACTACGATTTTTTTTAAGGAAAAGACTCACCAGCCATTTTCACTGGTTTGGTAGTTCTAAGCGTTAATCGGGATAACCAGACTACTCGAAAGCCTAAACCGATGAATCAGCGCCAAATAAAGGATCCCTCTCCATCGGTACCTCCAACCTCAAGCTTTTAAATCCAAGCTCTCATCGTTATCCTGGTCTCGATGCACGCATAAAGCCCGAATATCGTCCTTTGATTTTCCACGGGCGCCGGAACGAGCGCGTTTACCCTAAAACCGAGCGTTTACCGTAAACTCCCTGGCACCCTAAAATCATCGAGGCTCGCTGGTCGAGTTCCCAGCCCCCTGTCTTTCGCGCCTAATCCCGGGCCCTGTATCCCAGGCGCGTCCTCGACTCCGGGCCCTTCCGTGGGCGCGCGTCAATCGCAGCCAGGGCCAGGCCAGGGTGGGCTGCGGACGAGGGCAATTAATTGTCATAAATTAACGGCTCGTCCAGCTTCACGCACGCTTACACAGTAAATTAATCGCGGATCACCGAGTGGCAATCAGCGAATATGGGTTCAAACACCCCAAAGGCATGCCGACGCACGCGTATTGGTGGCCAGGATCGAGGCCGGGCGGGGGTGCGCGATGCGCAACCCTTTTGCAGGTCGATAGGTCGGATTTCATCGATATATTAAGCGGCCATTGCGTCACCGCTCTGCCGGGGCTTCGAATATGCCGGATGATTCATGACCCCGACATTGCGTGACCGACCGACCGATGCGTCCCGTGGCACCTTTGTTTCTCGACTTCGATAAATATTTTCCTCGGCCCGCGGCCGGATTTTGGCCGACCGTAAGCCCCTCCGCGATGCCTCGGGCGATTAACGCGAGGGTCCGATCAGCGCGTTCGCATCGCGAAACCATCGCGCTGGCCCTTTAAGAGATATCGAAATATTTTGTGCTTTCGATCGGCTGTTTTTGGAGGTCTGCGTTTCTGTTCGTGCGATACTACGCTCGTGAAATAATCCTCATGCGGAGTGAATGGAGTGTTTTAGAATTCAGGTATGAAGACATTTTGGTAGAAGACAAAGGTGGAAGATATTTTTTATTGATTTATAAGGTATATGATATAGGGTTATGTGTGGAATAGTGTATTGGGCTTACACGGTTTTACTGACACATATACTCTCTTTGTTGGAAGTTTCAAACCTTGCGTGAATTTTGGGACACCCCATACTTAACTCGAAACGTAAGATGCGCGGTGATTAATAATATTGCATCCCAATTTTCTATGCACTCTAAGGGAACGTGCTTGCTCGAGAGAAAGTTTTCTAAAAAAAATCTCGGTACCTAACGTGAAGAAACTCATATTTTACGCACACACCATCGAAATTCCCCATTAAACCGCCTTATAATAAAACACAATCCCATCCAGATCCACGTTCAAGCAGCGATCCTGCCTTCTTAAAATTGAGAAAAACTCTTTTCGCGCGGTTCGGCCGACGTTCGACGAAAGACCAAGGAATGGGTTGCGGCGCGATTTTCCGCGAACGAAGTTAAGGAACTTCTTGGAAAACGGAGTTGCCGATCGTTACTCGCCTTTTGAGCGACACGGCGAGATCGATCCTCGAGCGAGACTTCCGGCCGCCTAGCATCCTGGTCACGAAAACCATCGTCGAAGGTTAAGACCCTTTAACGCCCAGCTCCCTGGATACGGAGAGCCCGATCTTTGTTTCAACGCGCACGATGGAATCGTCGAGGAATCGAGGATGGGACCGAAGGGCGGAATTTAGGGGGGCGAAGAGTTGCTCGCGGGAGAGGCGAAAGAGTCGGGAGAAGGAGAACGACGGCGGAAGGATCAAAGGATCAAGACGTTGGGCGAGATGCGGAAAGTTTGAGCAAGAGAAAGCCGCGGTCGATCGACTGCCGGCCGAACTGACGGATCGAACCTGGATTTCGACCGTCGAAACTCACCGTGACTCCTTCCCACGTTTCGAGATCCTAAGCTTTTTCGTCGAACTTTCGGCGCCACTGGATTCTAATTAGACGAAGGAGAACTCTGATCAAAATTCGAATTAATCGCGGGATTAGGAGACTGGGACGTTCTTGTTAAATATCTTTATTCCGATCGTTGTGTTAAATCTCAGTATTTTTTTTCATAGAAATACGCGAAATATTGAACATGCTCATTTTTATTGCTATGATAAATATATAGCACATCGTATGCTATGGTAAACATCTAATATTCGATGAAGAATATTTTGTAAACGGACGAAGGGTGTTATGAATGTACATAAACTTTCGCGTATGAATATTATTATTAAGAATATTATTCAATACCGATCTCATTGCGAAAAACAATAAACCATGATACTAGGAATTTTAGATTAAGATCACGAGAGTGTGGGGCAGATACGAGCGTTTCGCGAGAACCAAGAGAGGAATCTAGGAAAGGATAATACAACGACGAAAGTGTAATAAGTTGCATCGCGAAAGCTTACCGAAAGTAAAACGAGAATCGAATCTTCCGTAAATCGGGGGACTCGGTTTTCAGACGGAGCTTCCTAGACCTGGATTTCGAGAAATTGGGCGGCCAGGTTGTGACGTCGGTAGATTAAAATCCAGGCGTCTTCAGAGCGAGGGAGAAGAAACAAAGCGTGTCAAGTGCGGGTACCGCGAACAAGGAGCTCGAAAAAAATCTAGCTGAAATGGTGCTACCGGAAGAAACATGGAAAAAGAACAAGGGAGGAGAACCGCGTTAGCCATCCGGTAAAAAAAAAAGTACCGGTATACAACCCACTGCGCATAACCATTAATATTTTACAATTTTCGTATAATCTCTTTAACAAATGGAACTCCCTCTACGATCAGAAACTTCGATATATCCTGTAACAATGTTCGATAAGAAATTACACTCTATTACGCGCACTTCGTATCAGGATATTAGTTGGATGATAAATTGACCTAGATATTCATCATACACAACGTTCAATTCGACTACAAACATTCTTACTCTTGGAAGATTTCCCTCCAAGAAAATTTCTGTAGCGACAGAGTCAAGCGCGACGTTAGCGGTCTGAAGATCATTTTATAAACCTGATACAAGCCCCGCTTCCTCAACTTTACGCGATCCATTCCGGACGGTGGTAAAACTCGCGGAACGACCCAATACGACGGTGCACCCTGGCAGACAGAGGGAGGAAGGGGGGTGGCGCGGGCGAAATATCAAAAAGCGAGAGCGAGGGTGGCTGGAGACCAGGGTGGAAGCTCGAAGGAATCGAAATCGGTCGAACCGAGTCGCGGCCGCGACTCCACGGCAGCTACCGTAGCCAAACCGTCGGCCAATGGCGCAGCTGAGCCATTATTGGAAACTCGTTACATGCACGGTGCCCCACGCCGTTACAAAGGCGCCCCCACCCACACCAGACACCCCTGCGGCCTCCGTTACACGGGTTCTCCGTGAGAACGAAGCGACTACGTCCTCACAGTTAGATTGCGATTCCCGTTATTTCTCCTCCTCCCAGCGCTGAACCTTTCTTCCACGGAGTTTCTGTCCTTCCCCAACCGCGCTCCTCGGATCCGCGATCCCCTCGACTGTGCATTACGGGAATGACGCGGGGAAAAAATACGGACGCCATGGATGGGCCACGTATCGAGTCCTCGCGGCGAAAAGTATATTAACGTTTGAAACCACCGAGCTAGTCAAAGTAACCGCTGATTCTTATTGGAGTCTCCTGGAGGGGAATTTTATTGGAGCCAAAGGTACTGAACTGGTCGAAATAATCGATGACTTTCATCGAGACATTCAAATGAGAATTATATTAAGACTGGAATCACTGACTAGAAGTAGAACTAGTCAAAATAACCGATGACTCGTATCCGAGTCTCCTGGATGAGAACTTTTCTAAAGCCAAAGGTACTGCGCTAGTCGAAATAATTGATGACATTCATCGAGACTTTTAAATGAGAATTATATTAAGACTAGAATCACTGACTAGAAGTAGAACTAGTCAAAATAAGTGATTTTTAAAAGCATCCTCGGTAGGAATTATATCAAGAATGGAACTACCAAACTAGTCAAAATAACTGCTCTTGTCGATTCCCCTCGGTGCTGATTATATTATTATTCTAGCGTGTCTTTAATAATTCCGTAATAGATTACCGCGCGATTCGAAAGAAAGAGAGTACAAATGTAACTTGTCAGTTTAGATCGGGATAATATCTGTTCCAGTACCTCGCTCATTTGTAGAGCTACGCGGGCACCCTACCGATAACTCGGCCATCTCCGAAATCCAGATGTCGATAACTACTTCTACATTTATATCAACGAGAAAGGTCCCGATTATTTACTAACATCGTCCATCAAGCGCGAAACCCCTTCGGTAGATTCAGAGTGACAATCTAGATTGGTTAAGGCAAATGCCCGCAAAACGATACATTATTTAGCGATATTCGTTTAGACGTGCCTGCGTAATGGATCGCGGAATATCCGCGGATTGATTTCGAGTCAACGACGGGTAATCCAATCAATGAATAGAAACTGTCGTTTGTTTTTCGTCGCCACGGGATCGAAGTTATGGGGAAAATATAGAGGGAGGGGGGGGGGGGAGTGACCCGCTTTTGGTCGATGCCGGATAGAATTTTTATGAGTCCAGCTGCGGATTGACGAGCGATATTCGAGCTGCCAATGAGAAGATCCACGGAGAGAGTAAGAAGATCGATAATTGGTCGATCTAATAAACCAGCTTAAAATACGAATGTCTAACCGCGCGATCTTTAATTCAGTATACGTCAATTCTCCCTGTCGAATCTCCAACATCGGCTATTCGAACCGCGAAGTACGCGCGCCAAAGTGGCGAATTTTTTACAGCTACCAATTAAGTTTAATGCATGTAACATCGGCGCTCTTAATGCCTCCAAATAAATCGATGCGCTACGATGGAATTATTGTAAAGCGTATCGGAAATCGATCTAACCGATGCAAACGCGTGGGGTGTTTCTAAAAACTCACCGTTTTTTTTACACTAACGCGCGTCAAAGGAAACCTAACGCGCTCAACGGAGTATTAACAAAATATAAAAACATCCTCCATTTCCGGAAACACTGTAGTCACATTTATATGATTTTTCATTTCATGAATCAACCTATTGAATAATTAATATCTACCCGTAGATAAACCCAAAAAACATTCTAACCCGTCTTTCCCAGATTCGTATTTCCCAAACATCATCGCGCAATTATTATTCGCCATGCGTTGGGAGAAAATGGTGAGTTTCTACTCGATGGAAATGTCGCAATAATATCTGATACACACGGATATCGTTACCCCGCCCGCCATCGTTCAAACTCAGTTAAACCCTGGAAGCGCCTCCCCCCCCCCCTCCTTCCTCCCTCGCTCGATGGAAAACGCGCCTCAGATTGATACGGGGAGCTTCCAGCGCATTTATTTAGTGGGCCACGAGGAAAGTCGTCTTCCGTGAAAAATCACTTATATCTCCAGCGCGACGTTTGTTCTCCTCGCGTTATGCACCCCCTGGCCCCTCGGCCGCCCCCGCCGCTTTCCGTCTTCTGTTACGGCGCAAACGTTTCGGGCTATGGATTTTCAGCCGCAATGCACTTATCCGCAACCGAGAGCGTCTCGTCTCCGCGTCCTCCTCGATGGAATAATCCCGAAACAAACACGTCCTCCTCGCCGTTCAATTTGTCCCCGAGGTCGTCCGCGGCGGCCATTTAGGCGAATCCGCAGCTGGAACGGGCCCTCAGACTGAAGTGGAATAAAATATCTCGATGGAGGAGCGCGTAAATCCCGCTGCTCGGGAGCACTTTTAATTAATCATCGTCGGGGGCCCTCTTCGAAGGTATCGCGCTCAAATATTGATGAGGTTGTACACTCGCATTTGAATTCGACGTTACTTTTAGCGTATGACGACGAGGAGGACGATGACATCGGGGAGAAACCTGTGCTCACGCGTGGGATAAAGCGTGTATCGTAAAAGGGGAAGGATAGTTCGTCGATATTTTTTTCATTATTCCTCGAGGCTTGAACGATGACGATCGTCCAGGTCACTTTTCCACGCTCCACGCCTATCCTCGAGGCCAAGGAGAAGCCTTGCCTTTGGGGCGGCCATTAATTCAGGATTAAAGCGGTTAATTCTGGCGCCGACTGGGGGAGCGTTTAAACGCCCCCAATAGCCGCTCGTGTGTTCGAATCTCGTTTCTCGCGAGACGTGGGAAAGAAGAGGGATGTCTGGCGAAAAGTTTCGGCGGGGCCCTGCCTAATAAGATCAATTTTTCGATAATGAAGCGTTGTTCCCCCCGCCTAGTGGGGGAGGGGGTATTCGGAGGGAATAGTTTCGCCGAGGAAGAAATTGGGGAGGCCCTGGAAATCCGAAAGCCGCGGTGGTATGGGGAGCTTGTTACACTCCTCGTGTTTTAAAATGTGTCCAGAAAGTCGTTAATGCCTTTAGAGCGTCTTCGTGTTTCCTGGATATCCGATGACCGGCCGAAGGAAATTGGCGTGGGGAGCCTCGAGAAATTTAGGGTCCCTCATCAGCCGTGCTGCATTGGCCGCTGTAAATCACTCGGTTCGGAACGAGAAGAAAGTATAATGCACAGTCGACTCCCGTATAAAGCGGTCAATGCGAAGCGCGCTGTGAGGATTCGCGTTGAAGAAAATTATGCTGTACGAGAATGCGTTTTATATATCGTATATGAACCGAAGCAACGTATTTGAAATGATTATTGTTGCGCTAAGTTTGATGCTCTATGTTTTACCAAAGGAGACATTATCGTGAAATTAAGTGACATATATGTATAGTAGATTAAAAGATGTATGGAGAAGAATCAAAGGGCGGGTTCTTTTTTAAACGCTGATTAGTTCTGCGTTTTATTATTTAGCGCATTCTAGGAATTCGTGAAGCAAACGTGTTGAAGCAAAGCAAGATCCTTGGAAAAATTGCGTGCTGAGGTTTTATGATCTTGGTGAGCTACGAATTTTCACGATCGGTGATGGAAAATTTTGCGATGCAACGCGGCTTATCATACCACGTGGCTTGTAGCGGACAAGAATCGAGTGAAAATTTCCGGGGATTATTTAAGCCAAGCTACGTCAAAGAGCACGCGTGCTATAGCAATTGGCTTAATTAGTGAGGAGATAATTAACTCCACGAGGTCATCGCTGTTCTCCTGGATCTAAGAAGAACGGATTTCTCAAAGGCAACTTTGGACCTCTTAGCTCTAAATCTTAGTATAACGAAATTTGCGGTACAATCGATTATAAGAATAGCACGTGCACCAATCCTTTCGATCTTCCTGAAGTAACGTACACATAACAAAAATTAGCAAACGAGTCCAGAGCGATCGCGATCATTTACGTATTCCATAACGAACAAAATTCTACTTCCAATAATCATCACACGTGCCCTCTCTCTTTCTCAAGACATCCCACCAACACTATACACCCCTCCACAGTCCATACAAGCAAGCATTCGCCATCCAAAAATTCCCACGCTCCTCCGAAAACAAGCGGAAATCATCCCACGATCTCGAATCAAAAACAAGTTGCGGGGTCCATCCTCAAACGAAGCTCCGCGACGTCCTCCAGGACGAGAGCGACCCAAACTTTCGGTCAGATCGGGCGAACCTAGCGTTAGAAACTCGATGCGCGGTGAAAAGGGAAACTCGGTTGCAAATATCAGACGGTGCTCGTGGA
The DNA here is from genome assembly GCA_038496175.1 of Ampulex compressa. Classification (NCBI taxonomy): domain Eukaryota; kingdom Metazoa; phylum Arthropoda; class Insecta; order Hymenoptera; family Ampulicidae; genus Ampulex; species Ampulex compressa. The sequence goes on along the minus strand of JBCFXI010002263.1, from coordinate 14,745 downwards.
ACGAACGAAAAAAAAGAAGAGAGAGAGAAGGCCAAGAAGGGATGAAAAGAGAAAGAGCGAGAGCGAGAGAGAGAGAGAGAGAGCGCGCGAGTGAAAGAAAAGGAAAAAGAGAGAGAGAGAGAGAGAGAGAGAGAGGGAAAAGTACCGCGAGCAAATTTGTTTCCGCGAAAAAAAAAAAAGGAGGAGGAGGCGAGTAGTGGGGAGAGCCATCAAACCGATCGCACTGATCAGACGGTACGATACCCGATAGATTCCCCGGGCCACTGTTGGGGAAAATAAAAAAAGGAAAAAAAAGGAAGGGAGAAAGAAGAAGGAAAAAAGGAGGCGGCATGGGAGGGGGAAGGCGGGTGGAGGAGGAGGTGGGGAGGGCAGAGAGGAGGAGAGGGGGGGGGGCAAGGTAGTGGCGGATCGATCGGCGTTGAAGCGGCCTTTCCATGGATAAGTCAGACGGAAGCGGAAGCGCGGAGGTACGCCGAAGGAGTACCAGCCGAGAGAGGTAATCTCGCTACTTCGGCGGCTCATTGAAATCCCACGCTAAATTTCAATCTGACGTGTACAAAAGTCGAGCCCTTCCGCCGCCCTCTCAGCCGTCCCTCGCTCTCGATTCGGTTCTCCGTGACATAGGTACGACTCATGCTCGAGGCAACGGTCCATTTCTGCGAACCTTCTCCCCCTCCCCCCTGCGCCCCCTCGACCCATCTTTGGCTTTGGTGCACGGCGATTCGCGTAGGAAAAATCAGCCCGTGATCGATGCACTTCCTCCTCCCACGTACTATTGGAAGTATCGTATTTTTTCCCGATAAAATACACTTGACCAGGGCAACGAGGCGAGGGACTCGGTTACGTGGGTGTTTTGTTGGATTTTTGGAATTTGAAGGTCGTTTGGAGAAGATTTTTTTTATGAGTAGGTACTTGATTACGGCTAGAATTGTAAAGGATTTTTGGGAGATGTTTAGGTGCGTTAGGTTTATGTTGATAATAAAATAAGGGGAGAGAAGGGATGTTAGTGGAGCAGCGTGATCGTGAATGGCTGGAATGGAATTATGGAAGATCGTGGAATATTTGTCGTTATGAAGTGGAGGGTATTTTTCTAAGGAGCGATGAAGTAGTCCTTTTAGTGTTAAATCCAGGTTTGTGTTATCGTTGGTAATTTTTCATACGCTGTTAAATGCCTGGCTCATTGAATTTTTGACGATCGAGTCAAATGAGAGAGGCAGATTTGCTGTTTGATTATTATTATTACTGGTAGGTCTGTACCAGTCTTTGCGATCTATCCTATGTCTGTACACACTGGTACGAGCTACGTTGGTATTCTAAGCCGAGCATAAATCTTCTTGAAAGTCTCGTTAAGTCCATTGTAAGGCAAATTTCTCCTAATTTATGCGTTCCGAGTTGGGGGGCATTTCTGATAACTCTGTATTCAAGAAGGAAAGCAGAATCGAAGTAACGTTATGATCTTACGTACAACGTAATCTTGTAAGTTACAATAATCCACTTGAACGTTTCCTTTCATTATCCCCATAGACTTTTAATTAAACAACAATGTATCAAGAACGACTGTGCGACAGATTCTTAATCCGCTAAAGGCTACGAAAAAGGGACTAATAATAGTAAAGCTTCACGCTACTATTAATGTAACAATTACATTATGAGGCGGTAGAGGAAAAAAGGTGCACGAGCAGCTGTGCTTTGACCATGACGATACGAAACACGTATTATTTCCAAGTCACGATGTTTTATGGGGTGTTAACACTACAACTATCGGTCGCTACTCCGGCATATTCAAGATATCACGTGTCTGTAAAAAAAAAGCACACGCACACACGCAAAAAAGAAATGTCAACCGATCGACATAATCATCTAACATCGCAACAAAGTTATGGAAAATGATAGATAATCAAAAGTATATTAATGAGTCGATTTCTTGCTGTTTCAGAAATATTTCGACCAGTCATTTCGACTAATCATCGTGCTACAATGCTGTACCTTACAAATATAAGAGGCTTATTTTGTATTGCATCGTACATTATATCATCCTTCATAATCATCGAATATAAATAATTACACAGAATTGTTTTTAAACCTACTTCAGAACTTTTTCATTTTACGGACATTGGCTACTACTTGAAAAATGCAGTTTTTTTCGATAAATCTGGTGGTTCCAGTGTTAATAACACGTGCTTTCCCAGGACGCTCGTCAGTGAATCACCCTGTACATCCCTTCGAACGTACGCGATCGTGTGCTCGTGCGTCCACGTCCCTTTCACCCCCTCCACTCCGAGGGAGTCCTTTTATGCGCCCTTCGAAGGCTGCATCCGTACCCTCCTCTGCCCCCCCCCCCCCTCTTCGACGTCAATTCCTCCCCCCACTCCGATTCTCCAAGCAATCCGTGCTCTCGGCTTGTATACACGGCACCTAATTAAACTTGGCCAGCGTAGGCGCACGTTAGACTTTCGTTCGTTCCGCTTTCTAGCCTCCGATTCGCGCTTCCTCGTCTTCTTTCCTTGCCAGGATTAGCTTGCATGAAACTGCACGAAAATCTCTGTCGCGTCCGTCTCTTTTCCATTTATCTATCCGGCCACGGGACCAGGTTGGAACTTTGCTGGGTGTATTTTCGATCGGCAGTTTAGGAGAAAAGTACCTATATATCACATCGAGAAAGAAGATAGGAGAGCCTTATTTTCGATTAACCTCACTTTTCGATGCTATCCTTCTTAGTTTACGATTTGACTCATAACCACGCGAGTCAAGTTGCAAGAGCCGAATGCTCGCGTGGATTAACGTTTGCTGAACGAGCGCAAAGTCTATTTGGACCGAGTGTGTTGGTAAACGGACGAACGTCAATAGCCGTTTACAGCGTATCCGTAACGTTCGAAAGTGCGTTTGGGAAAATTCGCGGAGATAAATGAAACGTGTACTTTGTACCTGCGCTGTAATCAGGATAAACGAATATCGTTCGCATTGTGACCGTAGCTGTGCTCTTGACGAGCAGTATTAACGCCAGAACTACCAGCCACTTTCCGGGCATATTTACAACACCACATACATCTATAAAAAAAAAAGGGGGAGAGTAAAAGGAAATTTCAGTAAATCAACTGGATGATCCAAATACTGCATGAAAATCGTGGAAAGTCGAAAAAAGTACCTTATAAATTACTACGATTTTTAAAAGAAACGACCGACCAGTCATTTTGACTAGTGTGGTAGTTCTAGTATTAAAACTCGCAGCTACGGTTATATAAAGAATTCATCGACCAATGGGAGCATCGTGTCTTAAAACACTACACGTAATTGGCGAGGATAATCTCGTCTGCCTGATTTTTGGCGCGGATGTGCGAGGCCACTATCGGCCCGTTGTTGGGCAAGGTTTCGCGTAAACGCATTACGAAGGGTCTCCAGGGGGAACTGGTGCGTGAACGCAAGGCGAGATCGCTAACTTTATAAACGTATTTGGATTATCGTGGTGGAGGCATCTGGATTTGTAAAACGCCCCGTCTCGAGTCGAAGACCTGAACGAACGGATCGTTCGAAATACTTGGCGTTGCCCTCGGTAGGGCTTCGCATTACTCAGAATGCACCGATGACGGATAAATCGATATAAAGGGCGATCGGATTAATTAATTCGATTGTACCAGATAAGGGAGGTTATTCTTCCCGCTCGACCAACATCGAGAGCTGCACCGTCCATCAGAGGCCGATACCGATTTGAAAATTTATAACGATACTCGATAACCGCCTCGATTAATCGGCGTTCTAACTCGAATTTGATATCCTGCGGGATCGAGACGCGACTTCGAATCTGGAGCGGGGTTCAACGTCACTGAGCCGACTAACTTCGATTCTTCCTTTAAACGTTGGCCCCGCAATTTCCTCCGAATTCTCGTTGGATTGCACCTGATTTTATATCCGCGATCCAGGTTGGCATGGCCTCCTCGATAATTCTGCGCCTTTCTAATCGCTTAACACTAAACCTACCAGCAGCTCTCTGGAGATATTTATGTACAGCGCGTGTGTTCTTAAAGAAAGAGGCTTTTAAGAATTGTAGGGATTAAGAGGAGACTTCGAAAGATCGATAGAACGGTTCACACTCTGCTGTAGGATCATGGAAAATCTCGATAAATACTCGATTACGAAGTGCAACGCGATTCGTGTATGTCGATGCTTGGTACTACAAAATTACATTAGAACAGCGTTATGTATCGATCGATTATAATGACTCTCTACTCTTTTGTGTAATGAATTTCAGGAAAGGGGCTTAATAAGATAATACTAGCACGTGCACTTTAATGGTTAATAACATAATAATATAATACAAAGTTTGTAGGATATATTTCCAAACCTACTTCACGGAGCCACTATACCGGAGCGTGGTTCAAAGCGATGACCGAGGTAAGACGTCAAATTCTTCACTTCCAACTATTCTTTTTTTCAATCCTCGCGATGATAAGAACGCAGAAGCTCCTCGCGATACTTCCATCGAGATTCGAATTTAATCGCGACAATTAGCAAACTTGGCAGGCAGGGCCGTTAGACGGTGGAATCGAACAAAGGTGCGCACAGATATGCGATCGGTGTTGCGAACAGGACGCGCGTATAATTCCCTCCGCGAAGTATCGAAGAAAATTAGCGGGAGGATTGCATCGCGCCAGTGTAAACGTTTGTAAACGGTGTGTGCAAACGTTCGAATATCGATACTAAATTTCTCCCCGATCTAACGTCCGCAATCTGTCGGACAATTAAATCCGAGGTACGTACCTAATCGCCACGGCTATTCGCCCAATCGAAATTTCCAGTTTTGGCGCGCACCCCCCCCCCCTCCCTGGAGGATTTAATTAAAGTATGTAACGAAGGAGCAATTAGGTTTTAAGCGCGTCCCACCCCCGCAGATGGAATACAGTAGTAACCGCGGATTATTCGATTAGGACCAAAAATTCGTCCCACTTCGCGACGCCCCTCGAAGGGAAGAGGCCGCGTTATTGGTAGGGGACGACGATAATTCCTGACCCAATTTCCGGTTTGAGAATGATTAAAGAACTATCAGGAGCGCCACGGCATTATGGGCTGTGTGTAACTTCGTGGGGCTGATTAAGAAACGGTTCGCGGATCGAGGTGGAGGAGGGGGGTGTCGAAACGCGATGCTGGAGAGCAATGGGGCGTGAAAGCTCGATTAGCGAGGAACTCGAAGCTGGAGACGCTCGGTTGTCTTGATTCTTCGATGTTAAGGTGCGCCAAAGGAGGGAGCGTGGAAATATCTCTGCGTACCTCCTGCTGTTCGTATCACGATTGTTTAATTAACGAACCTTCCTTTAAGCGACTTTTTTTCCTGATCTCGAAGCTGGTCCTCGCTCGGTTACGTGTATTCCTCGAAGTCGCATAAACTTGGAAAGTTAGGTTATGAAGGTGTACACGAGCGCACGGAGGAAGCGACGTGTGCACATTTCTATTTCTCCTTGCAATCCTCGATATCGATCGTTAAAAGGTATCCTGGTATTTCCGCCTTGAAGCGAATAGTATTATAATAAACCCTGTCACGTCGAAAAATGTAAGAACGAGGAATCTCCTAGCGCGCGCATTTAATCTTGTATAGCGATTGTTTCGCAGCGATTGGACGGAAATACGTCGGCCAATTGGAGTGGCATGACGGGCGCACCAATCGAAATCGCAGACGGTGAGAGTGAGAGAGATGGCGAGAGGGAGTGAGAGAGATAGATAGAGATAGAGAGAGAGAAGCAGGGCCTCGCGGATTCTAGAACGAATCCATAAATTTTAAGCAGCGAAACAATATCCCCTGGAAGCCTCGGCCGAGAGAGTCGAAAAGCCCAATTGACGGACGCAATTTGCGGCCGATTTTTCACGGATGCGAATTCGAGCGTCCGCGGCCCACGAAGGAAATATATATTTCCCAATTGCGCGGCGAGCTCGTTGCTCCACTTCCTCGAAATCGTCGTGCGGTGCCGCGGAGGGTGTCCAGCCTTCTGGGATTTAGTTGGACGAGGGACGCCAGGAGGATAAGCCCTCTTTCCTCGAAGCGCGCGATCCTCCTCGAGGAGCTTCCCCTCGCGGCGATGGACGGACGATGTTAATGCGCGATCCTCGCGTGGCGAAGTGGGAAGGATGATAAAAACGCACGGCGCTTCCTCGTAGAGCGCGGACACAAGGCCGGACGCAAGTTGGCGCTTCTGCGAGACTCGAAGTTCGGCCCTCGCCGCGCCTTGCGCGGGGCTTGTTTACACGGCTATCCACATTACGTCGACTTGGAAACAACTTTGAACTACGTTATCGATTTTCTCGCGCGCACGCTTAACGGAATAGAATTTTACGCGCGATTACATACGGACGCCCTGCTCGTGGCCGGACTACGCGCGGCTTTTGACCATCAATCCTCGCTCCTCGCGTCACGGTAACCACGATTTTTCAGCGAAACTGGTTTTTGCCGATCGTCGACGCGACCTGTCCGGTGAATCGGGGGAATGCGAACGAATTGCGAGCTAATCGTTCGACTCGCGTCGCGAGGCACGCCTTTCTTTTACGTTCCTCCTGCAAATCGTAAGGAGGAATCGTGATCGAATCGATACGATCGAAAGGCGTCCTTCGCATCGAGGATCGAGTCCAAAGATTACGGGTGTTCGACTATCGAGGAGCAAGGATCGAGGCAGGCGCTATAATTGGTTCGAGATAAACATGACGGTGTACTTCGCTCTAAGGAGACGAACGCTATCGAGAAGGATAAAGTGACATACCAGAGATGAGAAAAGCGGTGCGATAAAATTATGCAAAGCTAACTTTCTCCCTGGGATCTTCTACAGCCACCTAATCTAACGGCTCTAGGGGCCGGCGGTCGGTTAAAATTACTTATAATCGAGCGTGGTGGATGGAAAAGCTAATCGCGGGACCGAGCTTCGCGCCGTTCTTGGCCCGCGGTCGATTAGGAGTAAGGAAAAAAATTATAAAAATGATGAATTTGATATTACCATAGGAGTTGTGAAACTGTTGATGATGAGACTCGATCCCGGTTCCTGGGTGGTGGATATCCAGCATGGCTTCCGGCTCACCTCCGCTCTCAGAGCAGTTGCTCAGGGCTAAAACCAAACCGATAGACACACACCTTGCGTTTACACTTCAAATCAGTTTTATGGTTCGGCATTCCACAGCGCGAAATACCCTCCTTTTTATAATTTCTTTCCCGCCTGATTCCGTGGCCCTCCTCTCGCTCTCCTCTCCCTCGAAACTCGCCCCTCTCGATCCCCAGCCCCGGCTTCGGTTACGTTCCAGGTTGGATCCGTCGATCGAACCGAGGGAACCGCTGGGGGGCCGTGAAGGGAGGCTCGACGAGAAACTCGAGTTCTCCGCGAATGACCCTGCGATTCGCGGGGACGACAGAGAGAGAGAGAGGAAGAAATAGATAGATAGATAGATAGATAGATAGATAGATAGACAGAGAGAGAGAGAGAGAGAGAGAGAGAGAGAGAGAGAGAGAGAGAGAGAGAGAATGAGAAAGAGAGAAAGAGAGTGAGCGAGAGAGAGAGAGAGAGACAGAGAGAGAGAATGAGAGTCATCGATCGTGGATGAGCGAGCCACGGAGATCAGTGGACCTTTCCTCTCGCGCGTCGCACGGTTCCCTCTATTTCGTTAAGATTGAACTGGCGCCGCTTCGGGCTCGCCAACAAATAAAACAACAAGGCCATAGTAACATAAGGATACGTGTCCAAGAAAGAAATCATATAACATAAGACAGGGTATCGCACGTTGACTTAAGGTACGCGCAACTTATAGTAAAACTAAAGTAACTCTGGGCGACGGTGACGCGGCAGTGTCTTCGTAGAGGATAATCTACAGGTAGAAGGCTTGGCCTTTTTTTTTTTTTTACAGGGGGCGAGAACGATGTCGTTCGGGAAATAAAAAAAAAAAAGAAAGAAAGAACGAGGATCGTCCCTTCGCGCTAATAGACAATTGGCGCCAATGATCCTCGAAGACACTGCCGCGCCGACCGCGCGTCCTTTTGAGCGTGCGCTCGAAATATTGAGAGAAAAAAAAAAGTGGATCCAAAGGGAGTCGAGGGGGGCAGAGCCGGAGCGGAGAGGGGCGGGGCGGGGTCGGGGTGGGGGGAGGCGTAGAGCGGGGAGCGTTGTCCTACTAAACTCAAACGAAAAAATGAGAGGTGGGGTGGGGGAAAAACGAATAAAATCCAGCGTTCAATCGCAGCGAAATATACGGTACGCGGATACTTTCTTTTCCCTTCGTCATATCGATCCTGATTGAGCAAAGCCGAGAATCCTGTTTGGTGCGTTTTGTCTATCCGTTTGGTTGGCATGGCGAGACTCGCCGATTCTGGAAGCGAAAAATGATCCCTTCCGATGGCCACTTGCGATCGTGCCTTTTTTCCCCCTTCCGACGTCCGCCTTTTCTCTTTTATTTTCTTATTCCTCTTTTCCTTATCAGCTCCGCTTATTGCCCTCCTACTAGCGCATGCAAGCTCGTCGATCCTCGTTCGTCTTCCGTGTAGATCGCCACGGCGAGGAGCATCTTCGAGATGATGAGGGAAGAGGACCGGCCAACCACGTGGCGTTACTCTACTTTCCCAATGAGGGAGGGGGGGAGAGAGGGGGGGAAGCGACGAGGGGAGGAGAACCAGAGCGTTCTCCGAAGCCGGGAACTTTTGCGAGAACTTTGCGAGAACTTCCGCCTATCCGGCGGTCGAATCTCAACGATCACGACGTGGACGTGCTTCAAATTGTCGGGCCCCAGATATTTTGGAACCGTCTCGAGAGTCGGGTATTTTTGGATACGCTCAAAATCTTTATCTCGATTAGCCATAACGATGCGATCTCGAATGCTCCCCCTGGTGAACTTTGATCTCACGCTCGACTTTCGGTTCGAAGCTTTAGGATAAAGGAGACTCTGCAGAGCGAACAGAGTAGTCCATTTTCCACTCGGACTCCTAAAGCGTGGTGGGAAAAAAAATATCGAACTCGCGCCAAGGTCGATCATTGGTAAGACACGATACGTCGAGTGAAAAACGCTCGAGAAGGATCGAATCTAGCCGCGCAACCTTCGACGGTCCCGGCCCAAACTCTGACTGCGATTCACCGATTTATTCCGGCGCGTCGGGCCATAAACCTCCCTCCTGAACCCCGATCTGACCCAATGGCGTATCCCGGGAGGGCGTGAAACTCGTCGTAGGTTGTTTTCAAGCGAGTCACTCGAGTTTCCGTACTTTCTTTTTCTCACAGCCGAGCCCCCTTTCCGCCGTGCCACCCTGTACATACGCGAGTCACGTACGTAACAGTCGCGGGGCAGAGCTGTGTGAGCCTCGTAACAGTAAGCCGGTTCCCACTGAGAGCCCCGTTGCTACGTCTACGTGGTGGGTAAAGGGGGGTAGAAAGAGAAAGAAGCAGAAGGGTGAGAGTAAAAGAGAGACTTTGTGTAATATGTGTTCCGTGTGGTGTACATAGATATACCGCATGCATGACGTGGAGGATGAGTCAGCTCGTGAAAGCAGTTTCAGGGAGAATTCATCACGAAACTTTCTGGAAATATTTGTCCCCCTTTTTGCGACAGCGGTGACTTCGTGCAGATCGAAACTTTGGGATCGCGCTTCAACGCACCTTTCTTTTTCTTCGTTGGAGAGAGGGAGAGAGAAAGAGCGTGTGTGTGAGAGAGTGAGAGAGATATAGTGAGAGGGGGAGGGGGTTGGAGGGAGAGCCTGACGATCGTGCGTTGCCATCTATCGTTTGGCCTTTGACTCTAGATCGTACCGAATTATTGGATAACCGGATTGGCCTCCGTCGATGACCAATCACACGGCTAAGAAGCTAATGTCGAAGTTTGTATTCGAATGTGATTGGAGGAGTACGATGCGTCATGGTGGCTGGAGATCGTCGTAATTCTCAGGATCGGCCTTTATTTTGCGAACTATCGGGAGGAAATGGGGCAGCTCGAGAGGGGGCACTGGACGGTCGTAAAATAGTTTTTCTCAAATTTTCACGATAAGTGACCTAAAAAATGACAGTGGCTTCCGGTTCAATCGATACCTATTACATGGAAAAATTCAATATTGGTTTTTGTAACGTGGGCCGATCGTCCGCCCGCTCGATCCGTTTTACTACCTGCGATGCACACTTTTTAACTTTAACTCTCTCATTGCTATCGACATCCATAGACACTCGATAAATCCATTCGCTGCGAGCGCCTGTAAACCATCGACAAAGTCGCTCGTCGCATGCCATACGGAGCTTTGGACGGCCGAGCGTTTTATAACGATCCCTTTTCGATCATCGAGTCCCATCGTTGAAAATGCCCGTGTTTATTGCATTAATCGTGACAGTGGACGAGTAGACCAGGAAACGGCCCCGGGAATCAACGGTTGAAATTAGTTTGCAATATCGATGAAAACGCTTCGAAGGACCTGCGCGAAAATATTCCAGGCCAAAGTTAAAACCCGCGAACGCCGCGCTAATCCGATAGGAGGTTCAAAGTACTGTCGCGAACACACGCCCCCGCGAGATTAACATATTCCACGCGCCTTTTTTTTTTCCCAAATGCGGGTTCTTTCCGTCTGTCATGTAAATCCCACGTTGTTACGCTTCGCGACAGCGAACGGATGTGACGATAGGTAACTCCTTAATATCCCACGACCATATATAAATAATAACCGCTCGTATCCTATCCATCACCCTTCCAAACCTGTTAATTCACGGATATCGGTAAAAATTCACTCGAGAAGTAACGGTCGACAGCGCGGACAGGACGACTTAAATTCCCGGCGACATCGCGTTTCATTTTTAACGAGAGCTCGAATACGAAAGTTTAGGTCGCGCCAAGGTAAAAGGTGGATTGAATATCGCGAGAGGAATTTTTTACACGCCACGCCTTAAGGCTGCCCGTGTCGAGCCTTTTATTTTCGACCATTCCAACGGTTCCACGTTCCCCCCGTTTTCTCGACCATCGGATCCGAAATTCGAATGGCGGCATTTCGGGCGAGAGCGGCTTTGCCCTTTATTTGGAAGAATTATTTCCAGGCTTGACTCGCGCCGCCTGACGGCCGTAAGCGGGACGAGGGAGGGGCGCTGGGCTTATCGAGCATACCAGTGTCACCTTTCGCTTATCAACGATCTGCGTCAAGTTTAATTCGAGCCGTGTACCTACGAGCACCTTCGCGAACTTCTCCTCGCATCGAGCGCGCGACAAAGCGATTGGAGAAGACTAAAAACTTTTGCGCCAGGCGAATCAAGAACGAGCGCCTGTCCAAAGATATTCGATCGAGCTTTGGACTTGATTATCCGATTTTCGAAAACAAAGGATTATTCGACACTAAACCTCGCTTGGTCCGAGCAATGAAAACCGATTCACGAATGGAAGATGCCTCGATCTCTTTCAATTCGATACTCCACTGGATTTTCCAGTCTCGCGCCATTTCCAGAAGTACAAACTCGACTGCTCCAGCAACGTGTATCTCCTCACGAAATATCCTCGAAGTACATATTTATCCTGAGCGGTGGAGCGGTGTGGATTTCTCCTACTGCGAGTCTAACCGATTACGAAGCGATACCTCGAGGAAAGGGGGGACGTTTAGGGGCGATAACGCGTCTTTGGAGAGAATAAACGCATCGATCATCGTCCGCGTCATTGAAAAGGTAATGGAGTAACGCTCGGTCTCGCCACGATTTCGTGGAAAATAGTTTGGCGAATAACATGCGGGCAATTTTGTTCCACTTTTTCGCGACGCGTTCGCGATTAGCAAGCTGGCAACGGGACGAAGCACGTTGATCCGTTACAACGCTCTACTCGGACAAAAATCCTACGTAAATCGTCGATTTGGTCGAAGCGTTTATTACGTGCTTCAAAACCTCCATCAAGTCTGTTTATGAATTTATCTCTCATACCTCTACATTGTCTCACAACCAAAATTCCTATTCTTTCGATTTTTCCTCCAACACGAGTCACAATATTCGATCTTTATCCTACCAGATTATTAATCCCTTCAGACCTCAATTTTCCCCTAAAATACAAACGATCCCTGTCTGCAGTTTTAAATATTTTCACCAACTCCCTTTTAACCGAAAGAAATATGCGTTATTCAGACTTCTCGCGACATATTTTATTGTACCAACCCTCCAGGGTGCTCGATTGTACTATAGCTTCGATCTGTCCGCCTCGGCGTAGATAATAACGCACATCAAATCCTAGGCGCCCAAGGGTACCTGAGTTAGAGGCCTTAAATTCGCCATCCTCCCAGCCACGATAACGAGAGCCCGCCTTACGATCGGCCACTTTATCGCAACTGAAATTCGAAAGTTACGATTTTCCTGGCCCCGCCGCGGCCAGGGGGCTCTCCTACCTCCCCGCGTAACAGCTGTCCAGCTAAAGGTGTTCGCTGACGTGACATCTGTACCTTCCTCGGCTCCCCCATTTCCACGGCCAACTGTACAATTTACCGACTAGTCTCTCTCCTACGGCAGCGCGTATCAATTCGCTCCGCTTCCACGAATTAACTCGGGGCCCTTTTCGAAACTAGCCCCGCTCGTCGCTTTTAATTGGATGGAGGACCGTAAGAGACTCGGCGCTGAAGACTAAAATCGTCCAGGGTTCGTCGAGGATCGACTGCGAAATGGAAGAAAAGCAGAGGCAGTACCACGGAAAGTAGATTAGATTATTCGATGGGTGTTGGGGCAGTGGATGTTCGTATGATTTACGAAACAGGGTTGTGGCGATGGCAGAGGTTGCGCTTTGGGAGAATCCTTGGATGGAGGGTCGTGGACCAGATTTCGTGCCGAGGACTAAGATCGTTCAGGGCTTGGAAGGAGCGCAAGGTGTGTGTGTGTGGATTGTATGGTTTTTCGATGTGGAATATTGTATATAAATAATTGGAATAGAGTATCAAAGTATAGGAGAATGATTGTGAGGTAATAAAGCGATCGATACGAGGAATAAATTAACGGGATAATAAATATATTAAACGACGCTCTGAGGTGGGATATTGTGAAACAATAGTTGGATAAAAAGTACGATGAAGAAACAAGTGTTAACTGTAGTTTAAGGGAATATTGTAAATTGTTATTCGATGTGTGGTGTAAGGAATTTAATGGGGAGAGATAGGAGGAATATCCAGATATTCCGCTATATCGTTCCTCGCTTTAAACGTTTTCCCAACGAAAATATTTACCGTCTCGCCCGAGGAAGATTCTAGGAGCGCAAAACTGAATGAGATCGAATCTGACGCGAGATCGCAAGTTGGCGGAGGCAACTTCGTCGAGTATTAATTATGAAGCTTCGTGTATTCGGGAACACGAGAGCGAATGCGAGGAAGAACTGGTTGGAAGCCAACAGGATATCCCATGGAAACGATCGTCGATAGGAAATTCAACACGAAGGGAATTCGCAATGCGTATACATGTGTGTGCCTACGCACAATTCGCAGTATGCCCGACATGCGAACGCATGTAAGGCCTCTCCACACGATCGGTGTCGCATTTCGGCGCGTGCTGTGACAACGGCTTGGAAACCACGCCGAGCACCATCGAGCTCCCCATAGTTATTCCAATGCGAAACGTCCCTCGGCTCTTGGAGGAACGTCGCTGTTCTTTTTATTCCCTACCTCCGACCTCTTCTATTTCTAATAACGACGACCCTGATCACTACTACCCCAGAATTCACCCATCTATGATGAACCCCGCGCGATTGACTATATCGGCACGTATCTCTGCTATTAAATAACTCGAAGCCTCTAGAATGTGCAAGCACAACGTATATAACACTCGTAGAATTTTTCGTCTATAATATCTTTTTCTTATTTTCGAACACAGTTTTTCTCTCCAATTTTGAAGATAGTCCTTGTCCTGGTAGGGCGATATTCGATGATAGAATTTTGTAGTAATGGAGAGTTCTCAAGAGTGTTGGAAGATTATGGCTCGAAGCTCGACTCATCGAATGGATGTTTCGAGATCTATATATTATGCAAGGATAAAACTTGATCGCGAGCCAAGTAAATTAGTCCTCGTGAAAGAGATGGGAGATAGTAAATTCATAGGCGAAGAGCGAGCGCTTGTGAGAAAAGCGCTCGCGCCACTTAGCGGATCTTCCTCCAAGGGGAAAAGTGGAATGATTCGGTGGAGTTCCAATTGTTATTAATAACGTGCACACTGTGACGCGCTAGGGATGTTCTATACTTGGCAGGAAGTATCGTGGCTCGACAGGGGAGCCAGTGCGTTGAAAATAATTGTCCTGTGACTATCGCCCGGAAACCGCAGCGGTCATCACGGTACGCGTCCCCGTCAGTCCCGTATAAAAACCCACATCGATTGCTTTCCATCGCCTTCGACAGGAAGAAAGCGCAAAAGAAACATTTTCCGGCCTGTCAGCGCGGGGAGGATTTATTTTTAATCGAGATCGTGTCAACCTGGCTGGCATAAGCTCGAAATCTTTCGGATGGCTCGCGGATAAATGCCTCGCTAAAGGTCTTTCTCAACCCCGCGCGTTCCACGATTTATAACGCGCAATATTACGTAAGGCAAAACTTCTGGCTTAAACGCATCATGGAAAATATAATCTTGATAAACCATCGTCCCGGCGCGCTTCGAGTTTCGAGCGGACCTTAACTTGCACGATCGTGTTCGCTGACATACGGATGGTCGCGCAAATGGTAGATTCTAGGACACGGAAAATTACGTATTTCTATATATAATTTTTAATATATTCCTTTACTACATGCATACATACATATACATATATATAAATTAATATATTAAA